>JBBIGA010112760.1:0-10575 GCA_037576975.1 Alestes dentex | reverse complement strand
GAGAGAGAGAGAGAGAGAGAGAGAGAGAGAGAGAGAGAGAGAGAGAGAGAGAGAGAGAGAGAGAGAGATGACAAAGCACGATAATGACGAAAACCTCATCCACTGTTAAAACCTGTTAACACTGGTGTTCCACCCTGTTATGAGCCATTTCACCCCGTTAGCCTTTATTACATAATGATTTAACAGCAACATGAAACATTTGCCACTTTTTTGTTATTTTGGGAGAGGATAAGAATGGACAATACATCTATAGTTTGTACAAATTTTTGGCATTATTGACCAAAAATGTATCTGAAAAAAGTACTGGTTCTTAAAAATCTTGGCATTTTCCATTCACTAGTAATTGTTCTGTTATTGACTGTTCATGTTACTGTCTCTAACCAAGACTCAAAGAGAGCTTAGTTAGTGCTCTGTAAACAAGCACCACGCCCCCCTCCAATTACACACTGCCTGGCAACACAGTGTGTCTTAAGACAGTTCAGTCGATAAAGCTCAAGAGTGAATGAATAAAACCTGATGTGGAATCAATCCAAGTGATAAAACACCAAAGAGGGGATGAATGAGAGGCACATAGAGGGAACATGTACAGGTAGAATAAAAAGATAAATAAAATTGCAAGAGATTTAAGTATTTACTGGGTTTAAATATTTATGACACTTAGGGTCGGTTTCCCAGACAGGGATTAAGCCTAGTCTTGGACTGCCCTTTTCTTTTCAATGGAAAATCTCTATTCACAGCACTACATAATCCAGGACTAGGCCTAATCCCTGTCTGGGAAACCAACCCATAGAATAATAGATGGATAGGAAATAAGCACCTGTCTTCAATAGATTCAGCAGACCATGTTGGAGGATCCGAGGACAATTATGCAGTGAATACCAACACATTAGGTAGCAGAACAGAGATGGTGTGCGGTTGGTAGCGGCAGACTGTCAGTTATGAAGCTAATAAACTTCTTTTGTACTTGGAAAATGTCAAGATATAGATACTCGCTCACTCATTCTCTCTGTCGGGTGTCCCCCTTGCTTGTTCTCCTGCTCTTTCTGTTGCAAGTCTTTCCTCATCTACGTCCCATTTTTTCCCCCCACGTCTCTGTTGACCCTTCTTGTCTCCCCCTCCATAACTCCCACTTGTATCACTGAGCCCAGAGGCCCCAAGGGTGAGTGTTTAGTCCCCTGTTCTTCTCCCTTCTGGCCCATGACACCTGATTAAGGTTCCAACCACTTATTTAAATTTGCTGAGGATACAAACATGGTGAGTCTCATAAGCAACGATGACAAAACACACTGCACAAATGAGGTGAACAAACTGGACATGGAGTGCAAACAATCCTTCCCAAAATGCTGGGAAAAAATTTGTTACTGAAAAGTCCTGAAAGTCCACACCCAACAACCCACCCAATGGTCATCAACATGTGAGCAGCACCGAATTTATGGGAATGCACTTCACTGAGAACCTCTTCTGAACTATTAACACTGCATCACTGGCTAAGAATGCCCAGCAGCATCTCTACTTCCTCTGGAAGCTAAAGAAAGCCACAGTATCCTTTATGTGCTCTTTCCACCAAGGCATCGGTCAGACCTGTGATTTGAGTGCTGCACTGCTTGTAACTGCAAGAATCTGTAGCGCATAGTGTACATGGTTGGGAAGATCATTGGTGCCTCACTTCTCCTGGACATGTCCATCCGGCTTAGCCAGCAAAGCAGCCAGCTTTACGAGTGGCCCCTCCCCCAGACTCATCTGAGAAAAAAAACAAAAAAAAACATCGGCACCGCCAAGCCTGCTCCACCAGACTGGACAACAGCTTCATCCATCAGGCTGTGAGGATGCTAAACTCAATCTCCTCAGCTTGAAAAACTCCAGACAGTAACTCACCTGTATTACTCCTACATGTCCAACAGCAAATGCCAGAATTTTATATAAACACACACACACACACACACACACTTTATGGACAAAAGTATTGGGACACATTGAAAGGTATTGAGAGGGATTGTGCAGGGGTTGTTTATAATGTCTATGGAGTACAGAACCATAAAGAACAGTGCTAGACTAAGGAAAATTGTGAGCTTGATTATGCACTATATGGGGTGACGGTCAGCCCGGGGAACAGTCACCTCCCACAGGCTGGGAGATCTAAACACACACCCAGAAACACCAATGCTGGTGCAAAGCGGATCTTTTACTTAAATAAAACCCATATCAGTGTCAAAATAAACACACAACATAACCACCACCACTCTGGGCTGAACTATACCCCAGGCTCTTCTCACCACCTCTCACTCTGGCTGCCCTGTCCTCTTCTTCAGTCTCTCTTTCACCAGTTCTTTTTTTTTCTTTCTTTTTTTTGCTCTCTCCCTCTTTCAACTGGTGAGCCCGTGTTTTTAAAGAGTCCTGGCTCCTCCCTTAACACCGCTCACCTGGCTCTCGTCAAGGAAGGAGCCCCGTGCTCAGTCCTGGGTCTGTGAAGGTACTCCGTCCCTTTGCCTCACAACAGACAAAAGTGTTGGGACACGCCTCTTAATTATTGCATTCAGGTGGCTTCTTACTTCCAGCGGATGCCATGCTTCCAACTTTGTGGACATAGTTTGAGAAAACGCCCTTTTCTATTCCAGCATGACTGTGCCTCAGTGCACAAAGCAATGTCCATAAATACACGGTTGGATGGAAGAACTTGACTGCCCTGCACACACCCCTGACCTCAACCCCATCCAACACCTTTGAGATGAACTAGATTGGAGACGGCGAGCCAGGCTTTCTCGTCCAACAGAATGAATAGGCACCAGTTCCCACAAAAGCACTCCGTCCAACAGAATGAATAGGCACCAGTTCCCACAGAAGCACTCCATCCAACAGAATGAATAGGCACCAGTTCCCACAGAAGCACTCCAAAATCTTGTGGATAGCTTTCCAAGAAAAGAGAAAGCTGTTATAGTTGCAAAGGGTGGGGGGACAACTCCACATTAAAGTCTTACGTATTTGAATGCAATGTCATTAATGTCCCTGTTGGTGTAATGGACAGGTGTCCTCATATTTTTGTCCATATGGTGTACTTTTATACACTCTAGTCTACACTAGGAGTTGGTGATTGAGCCCTTGGCTGTGGCCATAAGAGCCCAAGAAGGCATCAGAGGTATAACTATCGGTGGTTATGAACATTACATAGCTTTGTGCGTGGAGGACATCTTTTTTTTTAAACAAACTTAAAAGACAGTATTCCCCTATTAGTGAATTTAATTCAAACCTTTGGAAATTTATCAGGATATAAAATAAACTATTCCAAGTTGGCATTAATATTTTTGAACGATTGCACCCTATTGTCGATTCACCATTTGCAACTACAAAAGAGGGTTTTACATATTTAGGGATTAAAAGTAGTCCTAATGTGAAACAATTTGTTTCTTTGAATTATGACCCCTTGGTGGATGGGATGAGGGAGAAGCTCAATCAAAATTCCTATATATATGATTGTTCGCATAAATATACCAAATTTTTTTTATATATTTTTCAGTCACTTCCGCTTCCTTTACCCGTCATCTTGTTTAATAACATTAATACATTATTGAATCTAAAAACTATTGTATTTCCCATTTGAAATAGGAGGGCTTTAGTTCCCCAATTTCAAAACGTATTACTGGGCTTCCCAGCTAAGGTTAGCAATGTATTACTTTTCAGTGGCTCCTCCTCCATCTTGGGTGCCTACAGAGCAGGAAACACCACCAGAGCTTCCTCTCACGCTTTACTTAGACTCAACAAGTTTCAAAAAGCAAATTAAACAGTCAAAGAATCCCTTTCTTCAAAACTCCATCTCAGTGTGGTACTCTGCACATCAACATGTTGAGAAATTTTTAGATCTGTATGCAGAAGGCAACTTGATCAAATAACATATTCCCAAATGTCCCTGGTATTTGTGTGAAATGTAAAGGAGGAAAAAGGTACTTAATTAATTGCTTATGGGAGTGTACCAGGATACAGCGATTTTGGAAGAATGTAATAGAATGTACGGGTCTCATTCAAGATTCAAAGATTCAAAGATTCAAAACGTTTTCTTGTTATATGTACAGTAGAAAGCGAAACTCTTTCTTTGCTGTCCACACAAATGCTGAGATTAGAGTTAAGATAAAATAAGTTAGTAAATACTTGAAGTGTAATGTGCAGATGTAGAGAAATATTAACTGTGCATTTGCAAATTGAAGGAAATGTGCAAAAAAGCTTACGGTGCAAAATTACAGTATGAGGTAGATGTGCAAAACTACAGTATGAGGTAGATGTGCAAAACTACAGTATGAGGTAGATGAAGAGGATGTGCAAAGGAGCTTAATGAAAAAATTACAGTATGAGGTAGGTGATGTCCACTGCGGTGTCATCCACGAACTTTAGGATGATGTTATCTTTGTGGGAAGTGACACAGTCATGGGTGAGCATGGTGTAGAGAATGGGGCTGAGTACACAACCCTGTGGAATGCCAGTGTTTGTGGTGATGCTGGCTGAAGTCCTGTTACCGATCCTGACAGACTGAGGCCTGCCAGTCAAAAAGTCCAGGATCCAGTCACAGAGGGTGGGGTGCAGGCCAAGTGTGGTCAGTTTGTGGGTGAGTTTGTGGGAGATGACCGTGTTGAAGGCAGAGCTGTAATCAACAAAGAGCATCCTGTTGTAGGAGTCTTTGTTTTCCAGATGGGAGAGGGAATAGTGAAGGGCAGCAGCAGTGGCGTCTTTACTATGCCCTCTCCCACCTGTTGCGCCAGTAGGCATACTGCAGGGGGTCCAGAGTGTCTGGGATGTTGCTCTGGTTGTGGGCCAGCACCACTCTCTCAAAGCACTTTGCAATGATTGGAAGGGAAGTTCCTTTGCAAGCCAAACTTTGTATACTGGGAATATACCCTGAAGACTTTGTTGTGACTCAGACGTAGTCACTGCTTCTTGACTTTGGACTTTTACAAGCCAGAAGAACAATTGCATTGTTGTGGAGAAGTATGGATACACCTTCTACTCGAATGTGGACAAACTTTGATGACCTGTCTAGCTCTGGAGTTACTAACATATATTGTAAAAAAACAAAGATAAGAACTTGGCTCACTTATGGAATTCCTACATATATTTTTTGGAAACTCATTATTTTTAATTGTGATTAATTTGCAATGTTCTGTAATGTTTGCACTGCTGTGTTATGTGTATTTAATTGACTTATTTTATTCATTTTATTTAATTTATTTTTGTATTTTGCTAGATAGGGGAAGGATGTATTTGTTTGATTTGTTGGGATGTATAAAGTCAATAAGAATTTCAATTAAAAAACAAATAAAAAACCCCTTCTGACCATGATGAATTCTGGAATGTCCTTAGAGAAATGGACATACCCCTGAATTGCTCTAGTAAATAAACTCTACACTGAGGCACAGAGCCCCTGAAGGCTCTTAGGTGGAACCAAGATGGCAGCGCGCTAGGTTGCAGCAGCCACTCCGGGTCCAACACTTTGGTGCAAAAGTGTGTTTTTTTTCTAGACTCCACCGGCAAACGTGCATCCGAACAGCTGGTACGCATGTTTATGACCACCATACCCTGCTCCAGATAAGGGAAGAGCATGTAGCTTACCTCGAAGATGAGCTGCTGTTGCTACTCCGAGATCTCGGCTTGCTACATGGACTGGGCCCTCAGACCACGTTGTTGCCTAATACCAATGGCCAGGGGAAAAGACATCGCAAGCGCTCTGCGAGGAAGCGGAAGCTAAAAAGCTAACGCTAGCTGGCCGGCAATCCCATCCATCTTCCTTGCCAACGTTCGCTCCCTGGACAATAAACTGGACTACATCCGTCTCCAGCAAACCACCCAGCTTGAACTGTGCTTATGTTTCTACAGAGACATGGCTCAACGACAGCGTTCTGGAGATGGCTACGGCTACTAGCAACGTGCTATTGTACCGAAGTGACCTGTGATACTATTCTACAACTTTGCACATCTCTGCAGCTAAAATACAGTACCGGTCAAACACTGTTTTTATCCTCACTGTTGCTATTGTCAATTGTACTGAACTTTGTCTTGTCTTGTCTAGTTGTTATTGTTGCTCTTTTTTTGAGCTCTTTGTCCTGTTTGCACTCGTGGTCTTGTGTTCTGTTCTGTTTCTCGTGTTGCACCATGATCCTGGAGGAATGTTGTTTCGTTTTTACTGTGTACTGTGTGTATATGGCAGAAATGACATATAAAAACCAACCTACCTACCTACAAGAAAAGCTGAAGGACAGTGTTATGTTCTCAGTCAGCGGCCACTAGAGGCCGCCATTGTCCAAATGATAGGTGGGACATTTGTTTTGAAATGGTGTGCCAATGTGTCTGGTGTTCTCTTCAGTCAGCTGTCTTGTACTTTTGTTAAGTGATTACTGTTGCTTATCGGTTCTTGAATTAGTCCACTGTGTATGTAAAGGGTTTTTGTTCATGCTTGTGTTTCAGTCCACCCCTCATTTCACCTGTCCTTAAGTGTTTGATGTTCTTTGTATGTTTGGCCCTCGAGCTTTTTGAGGTGTTTTTGTGTTTGGAAATAAAGTATTGTAAACCATGGAACCTGCATCTGCACTTCGCTATCCAAGCACGACGTGACAGACAGAGCATCAAGGTTTAGTGTTTGCTAATCATGAAGCAGGTCATGTAAAGTGAAATGGACACTAATTTTGCCACTGATGTTCAGGATGCAGACATGGTGGACAGGCTTTGGCTACCTGGATCAATCATTAACAATAAAGGATAAGAAAAACATCAAGAAATACATCACAGAGCAAAGATGCTATTGTCTCTTCAGTGGTTCTGTATGAATGTTAAAGCTGGACAATAAAAAACGGAATACCCTATGAATACCTTATGAATACCTTAAACAACAAAAAAACAAACACATAGACCCTTGACCAAATCAGTCCTTAGCTCTCACCTTACTATGTTTAATACAAAAAACAATTATAAATTATATTGGAAGAGGAGACAACCAGAGGAATCATGAACAAGTTATTAAGAAGCCTGAAGATGAAAACAGAGGGCAGGATATTGCAAAAATAACACAATCGATATTTTCACCAGCAGCCATAACTGACTTGAAAGTGCTAATAATACTAATAAAACTAAAAAAATATAAAACTAATAATAATACTAATTCTACTGCTAGTACAACTACTCCTACTCCTACTACTACTAATAATAATGAGGAAACAGAAACAGACACCAGTGTCTGGTGATGCGCTGGGGGCTGAATGGGATCAAATCTTCACAACAATGTTCAAACATCTAGGGAAGCTTTCACAGAGTAGAGGCTGTTATTGCAGCAAAGGGGGAACATGGTCTTTAAAATCTCCCTTGATTTCAGAAAAAACGCTGAACAAGCAGGTGTGCACAACTTATTTGACATACAATAGCGCTTCTCCAGCCCTCTCAAGTCTGTCACTACACAGTTCCTGGAGTCACCTAAATCTCTTTGTGTTAAATTAGGCATTGGACTGATAACCAGTTTGGTGTTACAAATAGTAAATAGCTTTAAAATAATATCTATTTTAACAAATATTAAGCCTATGTAAGAGAAACAGAAGTAGCCTGTTTTAAATTTTGTCCTAATTGATTTTTTACTATTGAGTATTGAGTATTACTAAGGTAGAAATGCAAAAACAGATACCATAAAATACTGATGCTGTTACAAATAAGTTATCCAGTTTCTTGTCCATGGTTAGTTAATGAAATTAATGCATGATTTTATGCTGTTAAAGAGGAATTCCATTCATCTTTAAGTTTTCTGTAACATTAAGGGTTTAAGATGTAGACAAAGTTGTTCCATGAGGCGTGATGTGAAATACTCTGTGTCAGTGAAACTAAAAGACTGTTTATAGCAGTTCTAAAAGCTTCCTCACAGAAGTCATTGCATGAAATGGTTATTGATAAACTGATGTGGGTGACGTTGTTCTATGATAAAACTGGGATACATGCAGCATGAATGGTGTACATGCATTACAACACATTACAAGGGTGTTGTAATGTGAAATAGTATCCAAAGAAAACATTTTTTTCTGATTTACCAGTGTATTATCATTATCAATCTCGCATATAAACTAATGTAGACTTAATACTCATTTTAATTAAAATGGCTATATTTGTGTTGATATCTCACCTTGGTTCCCATCATCACCACTGTAAAGGACTTTGATTGTACAGGGCATCATTTCATACCGAACCACTCTGAATGACTGTGTACATTTAATAGAATAAATTATGATCAAATTATAATACATTTTAATCAAAAAACCAAAAAAAAAGAATTGGCACTTTAGAATTCAAGTCCATATCTGTCCAAACTGTGTGTTTGTATATATATGTGTGTGTGTGTGTGTGTGTGTGTGTGTACCTTGGTTTCAGGTGAAGGCTCCCGTTTCGCCAGGTGCTGTCCCATGCTGCCAACAGCAACTGTGAAAGCACACACATACACAAAAACATATGTGGCACAAGCATCAAAATCAAGAAGAATCACACACACACACACACACACACACACACACACACAAATGGTTCTGCACTGTTGGGGAGACAGGTGTGTAGTGCTGACAGAGGAAAAGGAAAAAATACTTAAAAAGTGTGTTGGGAACATTTTGACCAATCACAGTTGCAGTTGAGCTTCTGTGTGTTGTAAGGACTGGTACGGAATTAGAGGTGATGTCCCAGTCAGATGCTCCCAGACAGCCCTCTTCAGATTACAGCTCCAGGCCCATTGGGCGGAGATCAAGATCACCTGAGTACTAGGCTTCCTGGTACTATATATAGACCTGCAGGTCTATCTACCAGTGTGAAGTATACTAGCCCTGGACTGTGTTTTTTCCATGTGCTTCATTGACTCGTTTCTGGACTTTGGATTACCCCTTTTGCCTTGTGGACTTAACTTTGACTGCCTTTTGTCAGATGTTCTGGTTTTTGGACTATTTTCTATGGTTTTGGATTTTTGCATTTTGTCTTTGTGGACTTTTTGTTTCATTAACTTTCTATTTTTTATATTCTGCATTGGGGTCCAAATCTGTGAACGTTACAGAATACTTCGCCTTAAGATGGACCCAGCAGAACTTCGGGAGGTCTTGGCAGGTCAAACGCAGTCCATTCGAGAACTCGCCCAAGCGGTTGCGTCCCTTAGGCAGCCCGCTGTCCCACCACAGCCCGAGGCAGCAGCGGCCCCAGCCCCAGCTCCTGCTAGCGAGCTAAAGCTCGGGTTACCAGAACTTTTCGGGGTGATCCTGCCCACTGCCGTGGGTTCTTAATGCAGTGTGCCTTGTATATGGAGCACTGCCCCAGAAAGTTTCAAACGGACAGCAACAAAGTACACTTTATGATTTCATTACTGACAAGAAAAGCTTGGGAGTGGGCTACTGCATTATGGATGGCTCAAAGTCCAGTGCTCGCACACCAACAGTCCTTTGTCAACGCTTTTTGCCGTGTCTTCGACCATCCACCGTCCGGAAAGTCGAACGGTGACCAGCTGTACGACTTACGCCAGGGATCCCGGTCTGCAGCTGACTTTGCGCTCGAGTTCCGTACCTTGGCCGCAGGGAGTGGTTGGAGCGACACAGCACTGCTGACCATATTCCGGCGTGGACTTAATAGAGATCTCCAGATGGAGCTGGCCTGTTGTGGAGATGTGACTAGCAGTACATCCAGACTGCCATTGCTGTAGTTCGGCTTCTGCAACAGCGTTGTCGCCCAGCAACCATCGCTCCTACCCTACCACCGGTGACCACGCCCCCACAGCCCATTCCAGCACCCGAGCCGATGCAGCTCGGAAGAGCGCCCCTGTCATCTGCAGAGCGACAGCACCGCCTGCAGGCCTGTTTGTGTTTGTACTGTGGGGAGCTAGGACATCTGATCTCAGGCTGTCCCACTTGGCCTACTAAGAAGCAGGTAGTCATTTCAAATCTCTCTCTCTTCGCTGCTGAACAATTCACAGTGCCAGTTCTGCTTTCACTTGACTCTTTGTGTTTGCCACAGCATTAGTAGATTCCAGAGCTGCAGGCAACTTTATCAACTGCAACTTGGCTGAACAACTAGTAGGACCATTTATTCCACTCAACACACCACTCCCAGTAAATGGCTTAGATAGGCGCCCCCTAGGTGCCGGGTACATCAAACACCCCCAATAAAGTTACGAGTTGGAATTTTGCATCAAGAAGTTCTCTCATTTTTTTATTACTTCTCCCTGAGACCCAGTAGTGCTAGGGCATCCCTGTTTGGTTAATCATGAACCCTGTATTTCCTGGGCTGACAGAGAGATAAAATAATGGAGCTCTAAGTGTAAAAAAGATTGTATGACTCTTCCAATCTGTGCCACTACCGTAGAAAGCCCGTTAATGACTGAGATAGAAGACTGACATACCCCCAACTTATGCTGACTTTAAGGACCCCTTATCCCTCCCAGAAACAGAGGCCATAGATCAATATGTGAAGGAAGCTTTGGCAGCTGGTATCATCTGACTTTCCACTTGTAGGAATTTTAGAATAATTTAATTTAGGTTAATTTTGATATTCTCCACCAGAATCAGTTTAGGCTGATTCACCCTTATATTTATTAAT
>JBBIGA010112750.1:0-10575 GCA_037576975.1 Alestes dentex | reverse complement strand
AAGATCAAATGAATAACTTTGTGAATATTTTTACTCTAATGGATGGTTAAATATTAGAGGGTTTCCATGGGCCCCCCCAGAATGCTGGGCCCCATGAATCGTCCACGTTTACCCCCCTTAGCTACGCCCCTGACTCCACCACTTCTCCTGTTCTGACTGGTAGATCAACCCTCGGCACCATGGTGTGAAGCTGGCTGCTCAAATGCCCTTGAACAGACTGGGTATCATCGTTGGCGAGTTATTGTGAGTTCCTGCCTTCCTGCAAGAAACTGCTTACAATATAACTTCCCTGTTATCACTGTTTTTATAATCCTGGGTAAACACACCACAGCACAGCACACATTGTGAACAATGTGAAATTCTGTCGCTGCATTTAATGCATTCACCAAGCGAAGCGTGGGGCTGCAAAGGGGTCACCCGAGGGGCAGTGTGTGGGGACGGTACCTCGCGCAAGGGTACCTCAGTGGTGCCACTGCCAGTCCTGGGATTCAAACCCATGACCACCAGGCCACCAGCTGCCCCATATTAATACCTTCCCTCACTGGACTTCTGCGTAACTATGGGAGGGTCTAGACAACCAGGATGTAATCATAGGATCCAAAAGCTTTAATGCTAAAGAACAAAACACAAAAACACAAGATGGTCCAAGGGATAACAAGAACACGAGCACAGCAGAAATAAATGGGAAAAATAAACAGGTTTAACACAAACACAAGAAAACCGACACAACTAGAAATAATCACAACAGAGTTCCAAAAGCAAGTTTTGCGACAAGCAGAGTGACAAACCGTTTTATAAAGAACCCACAAACACAGACTGAAATACAGGGGTATTTATACTAATTAAGGAAATGAGAACACCTGAGCAGGTGGCGGAGACGGAAAGTAGACACAGGTGAACAGGATAACAAGGGGGCGGAGCTAAGGCAGGGCTAAAAACAGACTCACGTGGAACAGACATAAAAAAAAGCACATGGAGAATGTAAACAACAACACAGACAAGAAAACGGAGAAGACAGAACAGTATAACAAGTAAAAAAAAAAACACAGGATGGAATCATCTGACCATTACACCTATATGTTCCTGTTGGATGACCCATTACAAAACCATGGGCACTAATATGGAGTTTGCCTCCTCTGTGGCTATAGCAGCTCCCACTCTTTTGGGAAAGCCGTCCACAAGATTTTGGATTGTATCCGTTGGAATTTGTGACTATTTAGTCAGAAAAGGATTTGTGAGGTCAGACACTGTTATTGGTCAAGCGGTTAACATTCTTGAATTGGGTTGAGGTCAGGATCAGTGCAGGCCACTGGACTTCCTCAATATCAATTTGTTGAATAAAGTTGTTACAAAAAAAAGGCTTACCTGAAACTGTTGCCTCAATTGGAACAATTGTCCAAAATGTCTTTGTATGTTGTAGCATCAACACTACCTGGAACTAATGGGCCCAAACCAAAGCCCCAGCCAGTTATTGCTCCTCCTCCAGACTTCACTGTTGGCACAATGTATTCCAGCAGCTAGTGACTATGGTCAGATTGGGAAGTATGATCCATCACTGTAGAGAGCATGTTTCCAGATGTTGAGCTGTAGGGGATCCTGAACACTTCCATTTCACAGTTATAGCATTTACACTCGCAGACAACTGGAGGGGTGCAAGATGTGTATTCTCTTGTCCTGTAAATGATTGTACTGTTGTTCTTGAGTTTTTTGCACTCTCTCTTTAGTCCTGTCCTGCACTTGTGTAGTCTTGTGGTGTTTCTGTTTTCGTTCTTTGTGTTGCACCATGGTCCTGGAGGAATGTTGTTTCCATGTACTAAATAACAACAAACACTTGTTTTGTTTCAGATAAAGTGGACAGGTAGTGTGTGTGTGTGTGTGTGTGTGTGTGTTACATAGTAAAATAATCTAATGTACTGTCAAAGGGGTTCCTTAAAATTAGATTTGATTCATTTAAAATGTTAGAGTTAATCTAGAGTTAAGCTGGTGATTTTTCTGCAGGCTTGACACATTCTTCCTACCGCGAGCTCGAAATAAGACGAGGCCCGCGTCGCTTTGAATGCAGCACATGTCCCGAATGCTGTCCCCTCCTCGATCAGGTCCACTCACTCACAGAGATTGATGGTGTACATTACTATAAAGCACAATCTGGCATTTGGCTAAAGAAGCCAAGGGCAGCGATGGATATTGTTCAGAACACTCTCTGTCTTTTTGAAAGATAAGGGCATTTCCGTAAACTAGTGGGGTGGCAATCCAGAGACTATGGACAAAGACAAGTCTGTTGGTGAGTGTCCTTTTCAAAATCACTGTGGCAGTTTAGTTTAGGGATATACAATGGATCTGAATAGTGTGTGTGTGTGTGTGTGTGTGTGTGTGCATGCATGTGTGTGTGTGTGTGTGTGTGTGTGTGTGTGTGCATTTGTGTGTGTGAGTTTGTGTATGTAGGAAGGAAATTAACAAACTTTATCAGAGACAGTCAACACTCAGTGCATTTACATCGACTCCAGTGGACTGATTTCACTACGAAACACAATGTACTGAAAATGTGCTTAACCCTACCTTAATTTACCCCTGAAAATACACCAAACCCCTTACTTTGAATTAAGTGGCCGTTCATTTGTGAACCCATCCCTTAATTTTTCCGTAGAAGTGGATTTAAGGCATGAGTGTGAAACTCCTTCATCTTAAACATAAGACATTAATTTAGGAGGTTCTATTATTTAAGGGGCAAATTTTAAAAAGTAAGGGGAAAATTCAGTAGTTGTACCCCTTAATCAGCTTAATCCGTGCACTTTTCCCCTTAATTTCCTGGAAATTAAGGTCAGAATTAAGGTAATTTTAGGGGGTAAAATTAGGGAGTTTGGTTTTGTAGTGTATTAGTCTAATTAAGATCATTAGTCTGGTTTGATTATGTAAACCAGGCTTCTTCAGTTCTGCTCCTCTAGGTACAGCAAAGTTGAGTTGTTTCCCAGCTCAAACACCAGACAGCCCTCTGGGACTGGAGCCGAACACCCCAAATGCACACAGTTGAATCATTATGGGCCAAATAGCGGCTTAGTGAACTTCAGTTCAGCGCGATTAAAATGTGTGGTCTAGGCTGATGTTGCCATTATTTGAGACAGATGTGGATGTGTAAACACTTAGACCATTCTTCTGAGTCTCCACTGGAGCATTTGCAGCACTTTCTGCAGTATCATCTGATGATAGCCTGCTGAGGAAGGCATGTCCCTCATGGTGCACATTTTGTATGAAGTAGGCCAGTTGTTCTTAAGCCAGCACTCAAGGCACTCAAGTTGTTCCACGTTTTATTACTTTTCACGTGGACTCAATTTTGTACCAATTAAAGCCATTGTTTCATTTTTATTAACACACTGAAACCTTCACACTGAGATCAAAAGCACAGGGACAATGTTGATGGGGTACTCTAATATCCCTAATAATTTCACCCCTAATAATAATCATAATACATTTTATTCATAGGTGCCTTTCTAGCACACAAGGACGCCATACAATAAAACAAAGTGCAACAGGCAATAAAACCATAATAACACACAAGATTAAGAAGCAGATTCCATTTAAACAGTGCAAATGAATCAAAGAGAGAAAGCAAGCTTAAACAGGTGGGTTTTGAGTGCGGATTTAAAGAGTGAGAGTGAATGGATGTTTCTGATCTCGGGTGGGAGTGAGTTCCATGCTCTGATCCCCATAGTGGTAAGACGGGCAGAAGGGACAGTTGGATGGAGGAGGATGATCTGAGGGTATGAGAGGGAGTGGCAGCATGAAGGAGGTCAGATAGATACGGAGGGGCGAGGCTGTGAATGGCCTTGAAGGTTAACAGAATAAGTTTGAATTCAAAGCGAAACTTAACCGGGAGCCAGTGGAGCTGCTGCAAAACGGGAGTAATATGATGAATAGAAGGAGTTCTGGTACCGATGCGGGCGGCTGAATTCTGGACTAGTTGAAGCTTGTGGAGAGTTTTGTGAGGGACGCCGAAAAGCAGGGAGTTACAGTAATCTAAACGAGACGTGACAAGACTGTGAACGAGGATGGCAGCAGTGTGGGGACTAAGAGAGGGACGGAGGCGGTTGATATTACGAAGATGAAAATATGCAGACCGGGTAATGTTATTGATATGAGATTGAAAAGAAAGAGTACTCTCGAGGATGACATCCAGACTCTTAACCTGCGGAGAGGGTGAAACTGAGCAATTATCAATATCAATAGAGAAACTGTCAGTTTTGGATGATGTTGATATTAGGATATTATAAGACCCCATCACTGTAGTGTCAGATGCTGTCAGAACCCCTACCTCAGACTCTGCCCCTCTTTCCTCCAACAGCTAACGCTGAAGTCTTATTCACTTTCTAATTTCACAGTTCTAATCACATGACTCTAATTAATGGACATAAATACCGCAAAGCATTGCTGTGGACTGTCCCTGCATGCCGAGTATTTTTTGTATCTTCTTGTTCAGTTCATCTGGTTTGAATTTCCTTTCTGTCTTTTCTCAACTTTGATTCCTGTGAAAGTGAACCCTTTGTCACGGGTGAACGCAGAACAGCACACAGTGTGAACAATGTGAAGTTTGTCCTCTGCGGGCGGCTGTCATTGGTGCCCAGGGAGCAGAATGGGGGGACGGCATCTTGCTCATGGGTACCTCAGCGGTGCCACTGGCAACCCTGGGATTCGAACCCACAACCTTCTGAGGACAGGGGCAACTCCCTAACCACCAGGCTACCAGCTGCCCCAGCTTCCTGTCTCACCCCTTCTGTTCGCTGATTCGGGTTTGCTACTCTTGGACTCAGTTCTCTGGTATGACGATTTGGAATCGTTTGCTTGTCGGACTGCACTTTGGTTTTGGAACGCTGCCAGGATGTGTTCTTTAGTATTCTGCTGATCCAGGGAAGAAAAATTGCTGCCTGTTTTACTCTGTGCTTGGGTTTATCTTGGTCAGAACCGGACACACAGTTCTCTGTGCTGCAGGCCCCAACCTGATTGCCTCACCTCCAGTGCTGTTATGCCTCTGTCTAAACTACTGTGTGGTTCTTATAGGCTTGGATATAGTGGCCATGTAACATGGAGGCTTTGTTTGGCTAAATTAAGAAACATTTGACCTTCACACGGCGAATTGGCGCCTGAACGAGTTCTGCAGAGGCGCCCATAGCCGGCTGAGCTAACTAAATAAATATATAAATCGAACCGGGTCTCTTAAGAGCAGCCTCCCTGTCCTTCCCAGAAAAAGCTAACCTACATAGAGATGTTCCCCTCACACACACACACACACACACACACACACACACACACACACACACACACACACACATACATCTGCGTCTCTCGGTCTGTCAGACTGGAGTGTGGCCAGCGGCTGAACACATCAGTGCAACTCTTGTCAGCTTTCAAATCTCTTTGAGATGGCCGAGCGTCCGGGCCTGCACCCCTGCACCTGATGGATATACGAAGTGAGTAAAGCCCCCCAGAACGTTCCCCCGCGCCTCTCGCCTTTGGAGGTTTGAGGCCACGCTTTGGTGTCGGAGAAGAGAAAGAACGAGAAAGGAAGAAAGAAAGAAAGATGTGATCCTCGAACAGTTTGAAGTGAAGCGAGTGTGCCGCGGCGCTGATAAGCCTGTGTGGATACACTCACGTCAAACGTTCGCTGGCAAATTGTGAGAGAAAAGAACAAAAAGCCATAATAATAAATCCTTTGTGCGATAATGTGGCATTTCTGCTTGAAGGTCAGAACAAAGCCCAAAAATAATGCCGCAGTCAGGAGCTGCTGTGATGGCGAGGCCGATACCGAGTGCTGAAGATTATCACACTGCAGCAAAAACACAGCGACTGAAACGTACAATGATGTTTACATTGATTTCTATGCAGAGCCGAGTCAGTCCTACACTACCAGTTAAAAGTGCAGTCACTGAGATTTTCTGCTCATTTAATATTTACTAAAAATAACCTCAATATTCTTTGCAAATAAAGTTGCAGCATGTTCACCATTTGAGTACCAGTCATTATTATTATTATGAATAAATGTTGTTTATTAATCATCACTGACCTATACAAAGCAACCCAATATAATTACGAGTGTTAGATACATAACAAGCTATTAAGTTACAGACAATGGGATAAAAAAATGTCTAGAGTTTGACTCTGCATCACCACACAACCAGTTAATAGGATGTCAGTCATGCACTGTTAAATATTCTTTCATCTTATAAAGGAAACTTGTTTTGCTTTACATTTTTTCATTTATAGTTGTTCTCGCAACAACCTTGCAGTGCTTAACAAGAATAAAAATCTACAGTTTATGAAATAAATGGATAAGTGGACAAACCAGTGGTGTGCCAGATCTTTTGAGTGGTAGTGAATATGCTTGTTGTGTAGAGCCCACAAGGGCCCAGCTTCCCCGTCAAAGCAGGTGTCGATGTTTCGAAGTAGAAGATGAAGAGATATTCTGGTCGGGAAAAGAGAAAAACAGAATGAGTGTGAATCCTTTTCCTAACAGCAAAACAAACCTCCTCCCCCATCAACAACTCTACCCCTCCAAATGCCCCCTGAAAAACGAACCTATAATGAAAATACCACCAGCCTCCACCACGTCCCCATCAAAACATAATATTCACTCTCAGTTTATTGCATGCAAGTTGGTTCTTGAAGTTGATGTGTTGGAAGTAGACAAAATGATCTAGACAAAGATCTGAGTGACTTTGAAAAGGGCCAAATTGTGATGACTAGACCACTGGGTCAGAGCATCTCAAACAGCAAGTCTTGTGGGAGGTTCCTGGTATTCAGTGGTCAGTACCACCTGAACATTACACCAACAGGGACTTTCAAACACATAGGAATACATTCAGATACATAGACCTTCATATGGAGGTGGTCCCCTTTGCATCTGTAACAGCTTCTTGGAAGACTTTACACAGGATTTTGGAGTTTCAGTGGGAAATTTGTGCCCATTCATTCCGTAGAGCATTTATGAGGTCAGGCACTGATGTTGGACGAGAAGGCCTGGCTCGCAATCTCCATTCCAGTTCATCTCAAAGGTGCTGGATGGGGTTGAGGTCAGGGCTCTGTGTGGGCCAGTCAAGTTCTTCCACACCGAACTCATCCAGGCATCTCTTTATGGAGCTCATCTGATCACCCTGGTTTGCAGATGTGCTGATTCAAGTCATTTCAACAGCAGCTCGGTTATCCAAACAACAAAGTAGTACAGCACTCGAGTTAATGTGTGTATTCACACACTATTCACACACATACCTGATGCTATCTACCTTTACATTTGCGACAGTAGCCTGCTAACTGGGCTGTTAGCTGTTAGCTGCAGAGCTAATGTTACGGCCACATTCTAAAGGTAAAAAGCTTGGTAACCATATGCAGCAAAGCAACAAAATTAAATAGCGTTAAGTTGACTTACTTGTCCAAGGTTTTGTAGCTGAGCCACAGAGAGTTGGTACTGATCCAGACTTAATTTTTTTAAAAAAATTAACCCACTGGTTCTTCAGAAGCTCGCATGAAGGAACTAAAAAATAAATTTGTGCTCATTTGTACATCTAAGCACCGAGCAACTGCAATGCTTCACTCGTTTGCAAGCCGCGATGTCTCTACAGGCAAAAGTGGTCTCTCACACAATAGCAGTGACAGTCGGTGGAGCTAATTTTTTAGGGCGGGGGGGGGGTTCTCTGGGCAGGCAAAGTATGAGAAAGGGGCGGTAACCTTTCCCCTTGTGACGACATACGGGGAAAATTCCAGATCAGGCCATCTGAGCTGTCGCTCTCTGAACGGCGGAGCAGGATGACCAAGGCACTCTTTGCACCTATCGCCATTTCCAGCCACTGCAGGACCATAAGCAGGCTAAAGGAACTTGTATTAATGTTAAACAATCTCATAAAGTGAAATTTCCATGCCATGGGACCTTTAAAATTGTCATTCACTGGATGTAAGATACCTTGCCCAAACCCTGAAAAACAGGTGTGTCTCAATACTTTTATCCATATGGTGTGCCTCTCTATTCGACCATAACGCTGTGGAGTGGGTGATTATGGTGGCCCCACCTCGCAGCCTACAGGACTTAGAGGATGTATTACTAATGTCTTGGTACAGATATCACATCTGCAGGCATAAGTGGGACCTACACAATACGAGGATGTTGGTTTTAATGTTATGGCTGACTGGTGTATATACCAAAATTGGAACTAACCAACATTTACCAACAATACTTAAACTCTGAGGGTCTGTATGTCAGTCTTTCTTCTAACTACATAACTTACAAGTTAGGTTTGAGGGCCACTATAATGTGTTCTCGCTTGCTGGACGGGATATGGCTGAAGACATGGAGACTCATATAATTTTCATGTTCAGGTTCAAGTGATTCATTCCACTGGATTATTGAAAGTAATAAATACATTATAATGTAGCTTCTTCTGTCAAATCTATGGCAAAACTCACTTTTTAAAGAAGGAAGCTTTTAGGGTCATATTAAGATAATAAAATGTGATTAATTACATTCATTAGCAAAAGAATAATAAGCCTAGCCCTTTCAGTAATGATCATCAAATACTGCATGCTTCTTGAAACTATTTGGTTCATTAAATTTGACACACATTTGTAATTAGAGCACAGGATTACTGCAGGCCTCGAATGAAACAATGCTGGATTTTATTGTCCCTCTTGCTGAATTAAGTGAACAGGATGGAAGAGTTTTCAGCACTGGCTCAAAGAACGGGTTTAATGAAAGAAGCAGCCTTTCAAAGGAGTCCCTTTGAATCCAGCAGCCACACATTTGACTGCCTGACCCGCTGGAGGAGGCTTTTGATGGAGGCTTTTGAACCTGCCGGTGCTATCTGGCTCTGTCTTAAAGGGACATGTCAGGCTAACACTGTGGAGCTGTCCTCAGGAGCCTGCTTCCACCAAGGCAGACATTCTGGAGGCAAGAGGCTCTTCACAGCTTCATCTCTTTTAGGGAGGGCACATCCCTTAACCCTTAGAACTCAGGACATATTAATAAACTCTGATTTCAGTAAATATAAATGGTTTGTTCTCCTACACGTTCGCCATTTGCTGCTCTTTCTCTTGGCGCACTGCCGCTCGGCCGCTCTCCGGAGCCCCTCCCTCTGCGGGTTTTCCCCCACCCACTTATGGGCGGAGACTATCCTGAAAGTTCTGCTGGGTTCAAAGATCTTGTGTTTGTTTCTAATACCTAAAATAAAAGAAATCTGGGCATTTTTGTTCTTTATGGGCATCTGCATATGACAGCACTCCAGTAGTGGTTTTTATTATTATATGTTTTTTAAATTACAATAACTTTGGATTCTATGTGACACAAGAACGCCAAACAAAGCTCAGCATGACATCTGACACCTCAAGCATCAACACAAACCGGGGGAACTTCCATATAAAGAGCTGTCTGGCCGAATAATGACAATTTACCATTGGTTTGAAACCTAGCATTGGAAACATAGTATTCATTACAGTCAGTAAGACTACAGTCACTATCCACACGCTCTGCCCCAAGCCCTGACCACGTCATTATCCACGTCTGCCTGTTGTGATTATGTTAAGCAGTGAGTTTTCATGCTTCGTTTGAGCTGCCAGTGTCAATCGATCAAGTAATAGGCATGTTGCTACTTGGTCACACTGACGAAGTGGAGGAAGCGAGCCTGCTGCCATTACAGCTGTTTTTCACCGGATAATTTAACGGCCCTTTAGCATGGTAGATTATTGTTGATGCAGAGTACCACATTTTTAAAATGATGCATATTAAATAAATCAGTTGTTGATTGTAACTGGCTTTCCACCTTTGTGTGAAGGAAAGAGCCAGACACTTAACCCTTGGTGTATCCAGGGGGGCTGTCCCTGTAACTAATGATTCTAAGTCGCCCTGGATAAGGCTGTATGCCGTAAATGTAATAAATGTTGTCATTTAGCTAATATGCATATATTATACACTACTGTACAAGAGTCTTAGGCTCCTATTGTCACATCCAGGGCATCATGCCCGTCCAGGAATGAGGCGCAAATGCTGACTAACATTCTCTCTTTTATTTCTCCAAAACCCAAAACAAACGGCACGATGGCCAAACTCAAACAGCAGCAGGAAACCAGGACGAACACAACCTAGGGTGAAGTGTGAGGGAGAACCGACAAAGGAGGGAACACAAAACAGGCTATTTATACTAGGAACTCAAATACAAAACACATGATAATAATTATTATCTCATCCCTAGCCAGCCGAGAGCTATAACAGTTCTCCCTGACCAGGGATGAGACCACACCCCCAGTCAACAAAAGAGTTGTTTACATGACTTAGATAACAGCGGCCTCTAGTGGCCGCTGACTGGGGATGTCACAGTACCACAGTACCCCCCCACCGCAAAAAAGGCGCCACTCCGGCGTGTCCAAAAGCGAAGTCCATCCAACGTCGGGGGAGGGGAGGAGGTGGGAAACAAAAATGCTCCACACGAGGGCCCCTCCCATCCATCCGGGGCAAGGCACCCTTCAGTCCGAGCTTCCCTCAGGGGTCCCCTCCGAGGTGGATCCCCTATTACCCCCCCCCCCCCCCAAAAAAAATCACCCTGCCGG
>JBBIGA010112729.1:0-10575 GCA_037576975.1 Alestes dentex | reverse complement strand
AGGGGCCCCATGGGCCCCCTGCACCCCAAGGGCCCCTGGGCAGCGGCCCCGCTGGCCCGGTCCGTAATCCGTCCCTGCTTGAGGGTCTAACTTGAGAAGAGTTTTAGCCTTGTAGGATTATGCATTTTTCATAATAATCTCAATCTAAGCACTCATACTATTTTCCCATCAGTCTCCTTTATCACCAATTCAAAACTGGAATCATAGAGTAACGTGACAAAATGAACCAGTTGCATTGCTTTACAGGCAGCACTGGGACTGGACCGCACACTATGTACCACACCAAGTTTTTTTTTCAAGAGAACACTAGATTTTTACCCTGGACCACTCCTAAACTCACACTTGGCTAAATGTGCCGAACTGTGTGCATCTGTTAAATGACCAAACAGAATTAGCAGTTAAGTGTTCTCCTGCAAGCATGGTGAACTGCCCCAGGACGTTGTGTTAGCATCACATGCTAACTTGTCCGCATCACATGATGGAGGGACCTAGTTGGCGAGTGAAATTGGCCATGACTAGACTGGGAAAATGAAGTGTTCTTGGATATTTGGTTGTATGAAAACCTCTTAATTGGTATATAACCTGTCCCTTATGTGGCAGCTCTTTTAACCTCATAACAGTTATTCACAATTACACATATCATTTACAAAAGATGGTACTTTAGGGAATCCAGAGTGGTTCTTCTATGGCATGACTCCAAGAAAGCCTTTTTATAATGCCTTTATCTTTAACAATGTATGGAGCAGGGTCTGAAGCTGTGAGAATGTGCACAGCAAAGTTATTCATGTTCCAGGCTACGCTAACATTTTGCTGAAACCATACTGATTGTGTGGCATGACAGAGCAGACAGATTTCTGTAACTAGTGCACATCGGCCTACCTCTCTCCCACCAGTGAGCTACATTAAGATCAGGCCTCCCACCAACAGCATGACTCAGGCTGCGTCTCTCATGCAGAACCCATCCCGCCTCTCCAGATCCATCAGAAGGCTTTCTTCAGAAGGCTTTCTTCATCTTTTACACTGGTATGATAGGAGCTCTGAGCCTCTTTCTCTTTCTTTCCATGCGTGCTGTGGACCTCCAGCAGTAGCCACAGTAGCACCCCACTAAGTCTGTGGCAGTGGCCAGCATTGCTTTCACAAACACTGCCACCCCTGAAGCTTGACAGGATGACACCACAGTCAAAGCATTGGACTTGTAGAAGGTGTTTTGAATTCCCCTGTCTTTCACAAATCATGGGCCTATAATGAGATTTGTGCTGAAATCAATGGGTGTAAAAAAAGAAAAAACACAATTAATGAGTCAGTTACCATGCTTTCAGTCTCTGGACATTTAACAAGAGGCATAAAGACGTACTGAACTCCATCCTCCCTATCCCACGCCCTGACCTCTGCACTTTTTTAGATTCTATCCAAATTCAAAAGCTTAAAGGCCGACTCTCAAATTCTGGATTTTTTCACTCTGGGAAATCAAGAAGGAGAAAATTGAATTCCTTTGTTAGTAATATTGATGATTAATTCATCATCAATAATTTTTCCAATGGAACTCACACTTGGTACATCCCAATCAACAACACCACCTTAAACAGACCATGGAATAACAAGATAAACAAAAAACAGCCATGAACACTTGCTGTGTTGTACTAAGGTATTCACCATCGTCCCCAGATTCTGCATTTTATAATCAGCATGTGTGGTGCTGTGCCACAAGCAAGATGAGCTATTCTGCTGCTATTTGTTTGGATTGCAGCCATGGCCATGGAGCTCAGATTGGTCATTTCAATTAACACATCTGAACAACTCAGAAAATCAAACTGGCTCCATTTTTTCAGACCCAGTGTGAAAGGCAGCATTAATATGTGAGAGTTTATTTTGAAAGCTTTTATGTCATCTGTAAAAATTGGACCCATGTGAATAGGCCCTAAGTCCGTATGCTGAGAGATGCTGGTCTTATATCCATCATAGAAAATGCTTCCAGGAGCAAGAGTCTGCCTTCTTCTATACATTTGGTGGTAAAGTATGTGCCCACACCTAGACTTTTCATCCTTTCAACTATCAGTCACATTATCCTTAAAGATCTTGAGTGCAGCAGATCTTGAGTACAGCTATGGGCTTTAGATTAGATGGCAGCCTCTTAAAGATCAGAAGGCTCTAAGCAACTTCAAAACTGTCCAGAGGGAATATCCTTGAATACTATATTAGCAGTGCATTAATTAAGCATGTCCTGAACATCTGCATATGACTGTGCTCTCTTGGTTTATTCTCTGCAGGATCTGCAATCAGCCCTTACAGCCACCCTGCCTTACAAGTCACACAGAATTTTGCTAGTAAAATTCTGCAAAATTCCCTTTGTTTCTGTTGCTATGTCAATCAAGCACCAGCTCGAACCATCTGGCAAAAAATCCATATGACTCGTTCTGAGGATTAGAAGCAAACAGAGGAGTCATCTGAAAACAGTGGGAGATGGTGATCTCATGAGTGTGATGTGTCATCAGTGCCTGTAGTAAATCTCAAATGGCACTGATGCAAAAGAGCCCCTTTAAATTCCAGAGTGCTAGTTCCAGTTCTGAAATCTGATTTTCTGAGCCATGTTCAAAGCAGTTGTAAACAGACTCAGTGTGAATCGTTTACCACACACAGACGGATTCTATAACAACTGTTTATTGTTAGTAAAATGACATTGCTTGGTGTACTGCAACATATTTTATTTTGTGGCTCTTTTATAAAAGTAATATGGTGTCAATTTTTCTTCGTTTTGGTCGTGCCTTGGCCTTGGTAATATCACTGCGAAAAGTGGCCTTGAGGGATAGTTGTTCACTTTTACTCTGAAACAATGACCAAAACTGCCTTTTTGTACCCAAAAACAGATGTGAATAAAATCGCTCAGACCACTTCAGGGGACACATTATAACAATGTAAATGCATCCATTTCCCCAAGACACATTCAACATCCAAAACCCTTCCCACTACTGTCCCTTGCTGCTCTGGTAATACAAGAGCCTGCAATTCAATACTTTATGGGGGCATCACTGCTCTTTTAGTTCTTCTTGTGACATGAGTTTCATAATTCCACATCTCATTGTGGTCGAGACAAGTTATCTCAAATAAAGCAGCAGTTTGGTTAAATTGTACCTTGTCTTGTTGTTTTTCGCTGTCTAGCTACAGTGCAGTGTTTAAACACACGTGGATTGTGATGGCAATGACACATTAGAATAATTATTCTTAACACCCCTCTTCTTGTTGACATTGATTGTGCTGTGTGAATGTGTTCTTTTCTTTGAAATAGAACAGAAGTAAAGAGGAGCACAGGTGATTGGTTGTTGTAAAAAAGCTGATTTTTATATTCGTTTCCACACAGAGATCAGATTTCAGCCTGGCTGACTGGAGACACATTTGACTACCAAGTGTAATGAATGTGGCTAAAACTGAATCGGGATATAATCCAGATTGGAGTCACATAAAGTGACCAGGTGTAAACAGAGTCTCATCTGTCCCTGCATTAACTGGATTCACACTACATGTTCGCATTCATTACTGTGATGCCAGACTAGAAGATAATGTAGAAATCTTTGTTTTGCATTAAATTGTCTTTCTAGACTATATTAGCTGTCACGTTTGATGCATTTCCGATAACTTTTGAAGCAGACCAAAAATGAAAGCTCACCCTGCACACTAATTTGAATCAGCCTCAGATCTGGATGGTGAAACACCACTGGCGTGTCTTGTCCTGTCTGGTTACACCACTGGCTGCAATACTGATTTTGGATAGAAAAACTGCAAAACGCTATAAATGAGCAGTAAGACATGGGGTTTTGAATAAATATCATTTCCCTTTGACAACTACAGTTACGAAAGCACAAGCTTCCTTTCCTCTAACAGCTCCAGTATATCTTCATAGCCTACTTCTGCCTCTGAAAACTGACATGCTGTCTTCTTTATTCTTCCCTATTCATTTTTCCCCTGGCTTTTTTGAAAGTCTGATTTGTGTTTTAGGCGACATTTCTCTTGAATTAAAATCACTGAAATTCCTCTTACAGACCATGACTTAATGTTTGCCCAGACGGACCCACTGGGGGGCAAACAGAATGCAAGATCATTACTGTAGGCTCTGTATAGAATGATTGTCTTTAATTACTGTTTAATGAAAGAAATGATTAAGTTAAGAACCTTTTGGTAAGCTTTAAACCATATTCTCTTCGGAGGCAACCTAATCCTCCCGCTTTCCTTGCAGCACTGAATTCCAATTGTTTTCTGGAATTAGCGATTGTCTCCTAGCATAATAATCTGGGTGAAAGTAATGCTCCTGCATTAAGGAGTTTGCTTGAAATAGTGAAGAGCCACTTAGAAATGATTGTGATTGACTGAGAGGGGTGTCAATCAATTTGCAAACGATCAAAAGCCTGTCATTCCATCTCAGCAGCATCTTGTCTAAAGATTGCAGCATTGATCTTGATATTCAGTTCATGATCAAACAGTCACATTAGCTGCCTCCAGGAGAATCCAGCACTGGGTCTTTCAGAATAAAAACCTCCCTCATGTCAGTCAGGCTACCTGTGTCATCACTCTTCTGTACAGCTAAGAAGCAATGAAACTAAGGTCATCTATTGATGTCACATGGAGTTCCAAAAGTATTTCTGAGTAACCTGTCTTCTTAGTCACCTGGTGTAATAAAAAAGCTAGATTCACAGGTCTGATGAAGGCATTACTCTGTTCATGTAACATTAGGCCTGAGAACCTGTCGCTGTGATTGTGACAGCTGGCTCCAGAACTGGTCTCATCACTCATCAAAGAACTAACCATTAAGGACAACGGTGGAAGTCTACATCATACGTGATGGACTACCTCAAGCAAGGGGTGATTTCAGAGTGATTTGATGTGAAATGTTCTGTTCCATAAGAGGAACTTACTGAATCAGATTTGTTCACAGTGGTGGCAATTGGCACCAAATGTCAGAAGGGTTTAATGTCTCCAAAAGCTCCTTCAAGGAAAGCTTTTATATGAAACGGTTGTGAATATTTGCCTGATGCATGAGATATTTTACAATATAAAATGTCAAGATAAAATTGGCTAAAATATGTAATGAGCTTCCGTCTTTTTTCCAGACAAAAGCTCAAAATGTCAGACAAAGCATCTCTCCATCAAGTCAAGCAGTGACACAACAAGTCTACAGAGACATACAGAAAAAATATGGCCTTCATGTCGGAATTTGCTGCCACTAATGACACAACTCTTGAAAAACTAGTGCTGCACCTTAAGCATTCTACTTACTGTCTCAACACTCTACCCAAAATCTTTTTAAAAAATCTTTTCGCTGTTATTGCATCGAAATTCTACAAATTGTGTACAGCTCTCTTCTCTCAGGAATGTTTCCAGCATCACTAAAGACAGCTGTTGTAAAACCCCTCCTGAAAAAGCGAACTCTAGACGCCTCCACACCACATCAACTATAGGCCTGTTTCAAATCTTCATTTTCATAGGCAAGGTCAGAGGAAGTAGTTTTCCGTCAAGCTTCCGTTAACAATATAGTCCTGAAACAAATATCTTAAATGACTTTCGTCTGATAACTGTCTTGGTACTACTAGATCTTGTCTTTTGACAAGGTTGATTCTAAAATACTGCTGGACAGATTAGAAACTTGGGTTGAGCTCTCAGGAATGGGCCTTAAATTGTTCAGGACGTTCCTGTGCTGTCATGCCATATGGAGTACCACAAGGATCCGTTCTTGGGCCCCTTTTGTTCAACATGTACGTGCTTCCTCTCAGCCAAATCCTCCAAGAGTACAAGGTGGCTGATCCTAACCGTGCAGACAACACTCGGATCTGTCCAGCTCTTTCACCATATTACTTTAGTCCTACAGACTCATTGTGTTTATAGCTCAAAAAAGTAAATGGTTGAATGCAGCAAAGTTTCCCTCAGTTAAATGAAGACAAGACAGAGATAGTTCTGTTGGGGAACAAAAAAAGGAAGATTGTGCATATTAGGAATCGAGGTCAATAAAAATCATATCCATGCTAAAAACCTTGGTGTAATCATGGATGGAGATCTTGGTTTCAGTGATCACATTGCAGCTGTCACTAAATCACCATTCTGGCATCTAAAGAAAATAGAGATTTTGTGACAAAGAAAGATTTACATAAACTCATAAATGCCTTCATATCCTTCAGCCATGGCTTATTCAAAATGCTGTTGCTAGAGTTTTAACAAAAACCAAGAAAAGGTCCTTACATAGGCTTTCCAAAGGGTACTCTGGTTTCCTCTTTATGTCAGGTGAAGTGCAGATGCTAATTGTCCTTAGGTGTGAGTGTGTGAGTGTGTTTTTCTGTGTGTCTGACCTGCAATGGACTGGTAATCTGCAGTTTCTACACCTTTTGCCCCATGAAAGCTGGGTTAGGCTCCAGCAAGCCCCGTGACCCTGCTTAGGATAAGTAGCTCAGATAAGGAATTTATTAATTCAATAATGTATAATTACTGTTCAAAGAAAACAATGTATCTCCATTTTTCTACATAGTTTGAACATAGAAGTTACCCTTTGCTATGAACTTTCATAATCAATGGACTAATACAAATGTTCCACAGTTACCGACCACAAGAAATACTCATTACATCAACTTGCATTAGAAAATTTACATAAGAAGGAAAGAATATTTTTGTTTTTCTTGTGAAGTTACCATTTTGGAGATGCATATGTTTTTTACCCAGTTATGGCTCTGTGTGTGTGTGTGTGTGTGTGTGTGTGTGTGTGTGTGTGTGTGTGTGTTGAGCTGCTAGCGAGCAACTGGGGATGAAAGCAAGGAGGTGAGAACTTGCTGTGAAAACATTTCACATCTCTCCACAAAAACAGCAGGGGAAAGATAAAAAAGATCAGGTATTAAAACACTGTGTATGACACACAAAGCTTTTAAACACGATAAAACCTATAAATGTTGAATTACTTAAATCCAGTCCAAAAATCCAGTCCATTGGTGCTTCTGCACATATTTCCATCTCAGTGTTCTTTACTAAAAAAAAAGGAGAGCTAAACCAAGGGACCAGGCAGCAATTGCATTTTATGGCTACTGTGAAGAAGTTACATTCTGACCGTGAAGAAGTTACATTCCAAGTCCATTCATGATGGAGGGAAACATGCAGGTCATTGTAATTTTTTTTTTTTATTTACCATTATTTTACCATTAATAACATTACATATACAAATTCAGAAGACAAAACTGGTCAGTTTAGATTGTAAATAAAATGGTTGTTTTTTGTTTTTAAGACTTTACAACCCCTGGTTCGTTACACCACAAGTGTACTTATATCTCAAACATAGAATTATTCAAGAATTTTTGCTTCTTAGTTGTTTAGTTTTTGTGTGATTCAAATAGTTTTACTTGAACAGTTCTTATGTTATCAGGTAGCAGTCTTTCTCAAGTCAAGTTGTCATCAGAATTCTACATACCCACCAACCTCTTTAGCAGAAAAACCTGCTTTGGAGGTCCAACTTTCTGAACAGTTTGTACAGAACCTGTAGCCACGAACAGTATGTGTTAGTCATCCTCTGCTGCTAAATCAGAGATCAGTTTCTGACCACAGGGCCCCCAGACTGGCTTCCTCAACTATAGATGAGGCGCAACCAAAAAAAAAAAAAAAACAGAGAAGACCTGTTGGAAAAAGACACACTAACTCCTTTGTGTTGCGTTTTGTCCGTCTGATGAATCATCTCGAACGTGGGCTGAATCATCGTATTTTTAACACAACAAAGCCCTTTCTTTGCTCTGGTCTATACTAACAAATAACTAAATAAAAATAAAGATTACTCATCCTTATTATGTTTACTTTAAGGACAATTACCGTAATCACTCTCACTTAGAGGTTTGACCTCAATTGTAGTCATTTATGACACAAAACAAGCACAAACACTCGCTCAACAGGGTATGGACTTTTCACTTGGAAGAAAAACGTCTCATACCATCTTACTGCAAGGGCTTTGAGATAAAACCGAGGTGTAAACAAAGTAACATTTTGAAGACTTTTTTGCCCGTTTTTAAATTTGAATGAAAATGTAAAATATTTGGTAACATTGTCTTTTACAGTCCTGTACGTTCTAAGTATTAACTGGGTAAATGTAAGGTACAAACTCCAAAATGCTGAAAATATTATTTCAAATAATATTGTGGTGGGTCAGCCAGTATAACAACACTACACTGAAATGCCCAACAGGTTCTAGCTAATAACTGGGTAAGTGTGTGGTACAGATTTAATTTTGGATAAAATTAGAGTAAATACCAAGACAGCCTGCCCAAATGACACTATGTTTAAATGACACTAAATATATAGTGTTTATACAAATACAGCATGGAGTAAAATTCACGAAAAGCAATAACTCTAAATTTTATCGTAAAATGACACTTTTTAGCATAAAACTAAACAGTAAAAATCCAGTAAAACCATAGAATCATTCCTGTCTTTTCCCAATACATACAAAGTTTGCACTATATAGCTTTTATTCTATTGTTTATGCTGCTCTCCCTATTGTTCTGTCCACTTGCTGCCATAACAATGCAAATTTCCCACTTGTGGGGCTAAATAAGGTTTGTCTTATTTTATCTTATCTCTTTTCTTATCTTATCTTATAAGACACTTTTTGTGTCCTGCATGTTACCCCATATATCTTCCTGCTACCCAGTACTCTTTTCTCATTTATATGGTTTTGCTTACATTTTTTTTTTTTTACAATGAAATGTAGTGGTTAGTTTGCACTTACACCACTTTTACTCCAAATAATTATGAAGGTATTTTGCAATGTCTTGTCTTTGCTTAATATCTAGAACTGGTTAGATATTTCAGTGTAATTTAGCTGGACTATCTGGTAACATACCATAATTTTACCCAAAATAGTAATGGAATTTACCATCATGTGACTTAAACAATCGCCGAGTACTTTGGACTTTGTACCTAGAACTCAAAGTAAAAAAAAGTGTTACCAGATATTTAGAGTAATACAAGAAAGAAGTCAACTTTTGGCAGATTATTTTGCTTAATGTAAGTCTTTACATAGCAAATGTAGTAGATTTTTTCTGGTTTTTATGGCTTAGTAGATTTTTACTGGTTTTATGGAGTTTAGAATTGTTAAGAACTGTTTTCTTAACAATTACAAGGTTTCTACTGTCCAGATTTTATCTGGGTGGTGGGCTGCTCTTGGCACAGCAGTGGCACTGACATGGTTGTGGCATAGTAGTGTGTACAGTGCTGGTACGAGTGTTTTTTGCTTTTGCTTTTTTTCATGTCAGTGTCACTGTTGAGGGGGTATCAAACTTGCGTGAGGGCCACAAACACTACCATAACACAACCCTATCAATGTCACTGCTGAGAAGGTTCCACTATCCCAGTGGCCCCCAAACTTTTTTTGCACCATGGACCAGTATCATGTAAAACATTAATTTCACGGACTGGTACAGATACAACTAAAACAATAGTGTGTTTGTTTTTTACACGTTTGCTAGCTTGTGGGCTAAATTTTTGATGCAGCACGTGACCGAGACAAGCTCGGTCTGATAATCAATAAAATATTTTTATTCTGTCTTTCTGTGCGGCCCGGTACCAAATGACTCCCGGGCCGATACCGCCGCCCGGTGGTTGGGGACCTCTGCACTACCCAATTAATATCTGGTCAAAGCGGCCATAAGGTCTGACTGATAATGATGAATGGGGCAGAGCTGTGCTAATAAACTACGCAGCATCAGATGGGCTACAGCATGAAATTGCTAACATAATGTACAGTGGACCTATGAAGAAAGTGGAGCTCTTAAAGTGGCCAGTGAATGCAAGTACAAGGTGAATGTTTCTTATCGAGCGGCTGGTGAGAGTACATTAGATGTGCGTTGTGATTGCATGAAGGTTTTATTCCTTTTTGTGCTTGCATGCAGTTTTAAAGCAGTTAAGTTTATTTTTGCATGTAGGTGGACTATGTGTCAGCTGGAATCAAAACACATAGAGGATGTTCACTCTGCTTTTTTCTGTACAGCAACTGAACAAATATAGTGCTCATGAAACATGGCTTCAGAAGCATACCTGAAACAAAAATCATTTTAATGAACGCCACTTTTTCAAGACAAAATGATGGAATCACAATGTGGAGGAAAAAAACTATGGAATCATCTTTCAATTTGCATTTCTAAACCAAATATGCACAAGTCCAAAAATGCAAATAGTGCTTCCAGACCTTAACAAGCTGCTGGACTGTTTCTAATTGAAAGGAAACATTTCCCTAACAAGAGAGTTAATTTGCAGCGAGTATAAAGGCAAACCATATGAGTCGACCAGGGAAGATGTCAAAGTGTCAGCACTGAATATTCTCAGAGATATTAAAGCCTTGAAGTTAAAAAAAGGAAGGTATTTGTTTCAGAACTGCGAGAAATGTTTTTTACATTCAGAAAAAGCCAAAGGAAACACATGTGAATGACTGGGGAAAAGTGATATTCACTGATGGCCAAGGGGATGATGCTGAAACTTTAGTCCGGTACAGTTCTTACCAACAGACCGCAGCACGTGAGGATCGGCAAGAACACTTCCACCACAATGATCCTCAACACTGGCACGCCA
>JBBIGA010112718.1:0-10576 GCA_037576975.1 Alestes dentex | reverse complement strand
CCAGACTTAAACCCCATAGAAAACCTGTGGAGTGAGCTGAAGAGGAGAGTGCATTAGAGAGGACCCAGGACTCTGGACAATCTAGAGCGACTGTGAAAAGAGCATTGCAAATAAAAACCTGCATGCCACCGTGGAGAAATTTTGAGCCATTCCAGATTGAGCCATATCAGATTGAGCCATCTGAGCTGTCGTTCTCTCAAAGGCGGAGCAGGATGACCAAGGCACTCTTTACACATATCACCATTTCTAGCCACTGCAGAACCATAGGCAGGCTAAGGGAACTCGTATTAATGTTACAAAATCTCAAAGTGAAATTTTCATGCCATGGGATCTTTAATAGGGTTCAAATTAGGACTTTGATTAAGGCACACCAAAATCTTTATCTTTTCAGCCTTTTAAAGATGGACTTGCCTTTGTGCTTCGGATAGTTGCCTTGCTGCACAACCTAATTGTACTTGATCTTTAGATTACAGACTGATTCTCCCGTAGAGCAGAATTCGTGGCTCAGTCAATTCACATAGTGGCCGCAAAGCCCCCATACACCATCACACAACCACCACCATGTTAGTATGAAGCTGATATTGAGAAATGCTGTGATGGCTTTAGATCAGATGCAACCAGGGTCCATGTCTTCCAAAAAGTTCCACTATTGTCCCATCAGTCCACAAAAAGCTTGGGGGTCAACAAGGTGTTTTTGGTAAAAGTGAGACGTTTACACTTGGATAGTAGTGGTGTTCACCAACTCTCTCAAGGTCATCTTTCTTGCCCAGTCTCTTTTAAATAGTGGAATCATGAGCACTGATCTTATCTGAGGTAAGTTAGGCCTGCCGTACTTTAAATGTCTGGGTTCTTTAATGGTGTCACAGATGAGTTATCACTGTCTTGGAGAAAACTGGAATTTCTCTTGACTGCCGCACGGTGTTCTGCTTGTTCTTTGCCTACCTCACATTGCTGGTAGTATTTAAGTCTAGATGAGTTTAGTCTTATTGATCCCGATTATCAACTGAATTTGGTTAATTGGTTGATTGAATAACCAAAGGGGCAATTACGTTTTTTTAAGTACGTTTTTTCTCCTTCTAAAAAAACGTATCATTAAGAACAGTATTTTGTGTCTATTGTCTTTTTATTTATACATCTTATGCATATATACATATAAGAAATATACATCTATATACATCTTACGCATATATACATATAATAAGTATGTTAATTTAGCACAATTCCATTGCATTATACATTTTAGACGTTTTCAAATGTCCATTCACCATATGCGGTTCACTCAAAGCACTGTTTTAAAATGGTGTCCAAAGTTTGTAAAAATTATCAGAAAAAGTGGTAATGAGATTTGGATAAGACATTATGACGTAACTCTTTGGATTATCTTGTTTTTGTATTTATTACATATTTATCAGAAAGCACTTTGAATTTTATATGGCTAAAATGTGTATAAAACTAAGCTGAAATGCAGGAAATATGACTTACCCAGCCAATCACTTTTTATCAAGCCCCAAGCTGTTAAATTTCATTTTTGTCTACCAGACGCTAGCACTTTTCAAAATAAACAAATGTTTCTAGTCACAAATATCTCAGTGGATGAGAAGTGATGATCAACATGAAATAAAATCCGTCAGCACCCATGTCTTACTGCTGGGAAGATGGAGAAGTCATAGGAACAAGTTGCCTTGGCAACAGAAAGGACTTGTCTGTTCATTTGGAGCAGCAAATTAGATTTTTTTTTCTTCTTTCTGTTATTTTTTGTGCCCAACTGAATTCATTTGTAGAGAGTACTCCAGCTGATGAGTTTCAAGCACTGTTTGTTCAATATCTTTCGAGATATTGAGAGAAGAATCTAATAAATAGACCACAGGGTTTTACCCGGATTGAATTCAAAGATACAGGAAACTGCAACTGTAAAGACAACAATAATGCGTTGGAGGCTAGCACTGTGTGTAACCTCACCCTCACTGTTTTTACTCTTTTGTCAACATTATATAACGTTATTAGTTGAATGCAGAGAAGGAGGGATCAGGCCCCGAGTCATTCTGTCTACACAGTTAAACATAACCCAAGTCCGCAAAGCACCAGAAAACCAGGCCTGGCTGGGACTGAACAGTTTCCTAAAGTGATAGAAAGCAACAAGACATAATAGGGGAAAAGAGAATTCATCCATTTATCCGTGATCTGAGCTGCTTATTCTCAACGAAGGTCACAGGGTGCTGAAGCCTATAGTGCTCACAGGGCAAAAGGAAACATCCTGGACAGATCACCAATCCATCACAGGGCGGACAACCAGACACATATCTGCACACACACTCACACCTAGGGGCAATTTAGCAATTTCTCCAATTCACATGATGTCCATGTCTTTGGATTGTGAAAGGAAACCGGAGCTCCTGCTAGAAACCCACACAGACACAGGGAGAACATGCAAACTCCACACTCAATGGATTCTTGCCTGCCCCAGCCTTGCTTTGGTCAATCAAATTAGAAATGTTTGGTGTCTGGAGTTCGCTTTAATTTTGCACTGGAGCTCCAAAGCTGATGAAGCTAACAAGTAATGAAATATGGACATTGCATATGTAAACATTCTAGAAGCCATCTTGAGCCTGTACTTTTGTCCATTTTTACACAGTATGTCTTAAGCACATAAGCAAGGTTAAAAAGCACATAAGCAAGTTGGGTCCCCAACTCAACAAGGTTCGAGGCAAGAATGTGATTTCGGTATGCAGTTTGCTCAATGGCACATTGTTTCATTTCTATGAAACATGTTGGCTTTAGCTCTAATTTTGTACCAGTATAATCAACATTAGCTGCAGCAATATGATGGTAAGCAGTGAAGTATACCTGGTGTAAAATACAAGGCTCCATGCAAAGAACAAATAGCCAGAGAATGATATTATAACCTCACCTTGTGGCAAAAATGCATTTCAGCTTAAAGGCCCAGTGTTGCAGCTTTCCAGAGGCTGTTCTTCGTGTAAAAAGCATTAGTATTCTGAACCACCAAAATGCATACTCACACACTCATATGGTCCCTCTTCTACGTGCCCACTTTTCTGAGGCACATTTACAGTGAGTTATCAGCAATTGTAGTGCACAGACCAGTGAACGATATAGCTGCACTGAAGGCCATGGGGCTACTGTTTTGGGAAATGACTGCAAAAAGCAAGAAGTGATGCAAACCCGATGTGGCACATTGTCATAGACCTCGCCACAAGACCATACTGACGAAGAAGGGGAGTAAAACAAATGCGCTTGTAACATTTTTTTCTCTCCATCACCACAGATCCACTCCCTTGTTGCCTGGCAACCCCTTGCTCTCGCAAAACTCTCCCCACCTTTGGCAAACATGGTCGACTTTCACCATTTAAGATCATGCAAAGCCCACTCAGTACCACTCAGACAGGTGCATTATTTTAAATTCTACCACTTCTTAATATGTCCAATTATGTATCTGGTTCACGTGTTGAACATATGGAGCTTTAGAAGCAGCATGGAAAGTTCATGATGCTTGACACAACCACCCAAAACTGATGCACAGGGTTTCAAGATATCTCCAAGTGGGAATTTGTAGGGGAAGAGCACAACATTGTGTGCCAAGTCTGGATGCCTGTAAAATTCGGAATAGCATTTATATAACACTATGCAGGAACTCAAAGACTTATTTTTTTTTTTTATTATTTTTCCATAGTTTTCACACACAAATAGGATTCAAGGTTCAAAAATCTTACATACATCATCTATCCTAAATAGCTGATGACAGAACTATTGATTTGTGTAATTTCATTACATAGTTTCAATATAAAATACTTTTTTATTGAGAATATAAAAACTCGAATCTGTGTGTCCTTGTTTTGCAGAGGTACACTATGGCTAAATGGCCACTACGGCTGTAACGGTACATGTATTCGTTCCGAACCGTCACGGTACATGGGTCGCGGTTCGGTACATGATGTCGTACGGAGAATACACGGTACGACGGAGAAGACACGATTAAAGAAACGCGGAGCTAAATTTACAAGCTTGAGCTTCATATGGAAACAGTAAACAGCGACCTTTAAAAAGTTTAGCTTCAAGCTGGTTCGCGTCTCATGAAAGCCTCATAACATGGCTACTGAAAACGGCACAGATGGGCTGGAAGACCTGCCTGCGTCTTTTAAATTAAGCGTGTGGGATTATTTTGGGCTCCCAGTGAATTATGACGTCAACGGAGAGCGAATCATAGATCAGACAATGGCGGTGTGTCGGTGTTGCTCTGCACCTGTAGGGTATTTGTGCGGAAATACATCAAATATGATAATACATCTTTGACGGCATCACCCAGATGTGAAAATAACCACCGGAGCAAGGAAAAAAAAAAAAAACCCGGGTCCATCTGCTGCTCCTGATAGTTTTTAAACAGCCTCTAGTTGGCAAAAGAATATCATATATATCTCACTAATATTAATATTAAGACTAATATTCATTTATTTAAAATAAATGAAAACAAACCAAGCCTCATGCTTTTGAATTTTTTGTTACTTAAATTCGCTGTATCGGAACCATACCATAGTGTGAACCAAACCATGACCTTTCTGTACTGTTACACCCCTAATGGCCAGTATGACTCTCAGTTGCTGAGTTCAGCTATTTCTGCAGCAACCTTTGCTAACACGTATCTAAAATCAAGCACATGGCCATTCAGTCTCCACAGACAAACACTGAAATTGGAACAGGACTTACTGAAGAGTGGGGGTGTCAAGTGCCGAAGTGTACAGCAGATAAAAAAATTCCAAGGCTGAGCTGCACACAAGCCTAAGATTCTTAACTGCAAGGCCAAGTTCCAGCTGGAGTGATGTAAAGCACACCACCACTCAACTTTGGGGCATTGGAAACACTCTCTGAACATGAAGTACCCTTCTGCATAAGGTGTACAGTTCACTTCCAGTTTGTTTCTTCATTTTTTTTTAGCTAGGCCACACTCTAAACAGGTTGAAGAAATATAGCTCTGGGGAAAAAAAATAAATAAAAAGCCGCTGCATTTTACTGTTTAATCAGCATCTCTATGAGTATAACAACCATTCCATGTCAGTATGTGAAATTCCTACACAAGCACCTCGCTCTGCTTTATGAGGTACTGATTGGTGATCACCTGAATCACATCTTATTTAATGAGGAACACTCTCCTCTACCAATGTGACCGATTGGATGGCAAAACACTACTAGAAGTTCGTCAAAGGTAATTACTGCCATTTTGTTTAAGAATGAACAAGAGATTTGTTTCCTTTGAATTGTTCAAGAAAGGCCGAATAAAAATATTTTGTTGATTGTCAGTCTGAAAGATCTTTTATTTTGGAAAAACAAAAATGCTCGTCTTGGTGACGTAATACGGTCCGTCAAAAATGTCGCGCATAAACTAGGAAAAATTATTAAAAAACAAACGCATTTTCTTCGTGAAAATATTCTTTTACATGAAAGTGGCGCAAAAAAGGTTTAAATGGGGCTGCTGCTTTACAACGTTTTTATTTGGAAATTAGGAGGAATATTGTCAGCAGTTCCTAACTAAGGCAAAGCTGTTCAGTTCAATACTTGCACCTGTAAAAGATAAAACCTAAGCCGCTGAACATTTTTGCAGTGATCTCTTATTTTTTTTCTCTTATCGTTTTTTTTTTTTCTTCAGCTGTTTTAACGCAACCCTGGTGGAACATACAGAAGGACATGCAGAATAAAAGAACAGCTCTGACACTGTTTTGTAATTTGATAGTCATGGGCCTGAGGGGTTTCTTTCTACGCATTTTCACTCTGAAAATAATATGGAAATTAAAAACATGAAGATTAAACTTATGTCCTTACCTTGTATTAATGTAATTACACCAGTAGGTGGCAGTAATATATCCCTTAGTAGCCAATGTCACAGAGAGGAAGTATTGTAGCATGAGCCGTTAGCTGTGGTAGCTTTGTTTTGGTTGATTCCATTAATTAATTAATTTTTCTGAAGTGGAGACCGAGTTCATTTCGACTTCAACACAGCTACAAACAAAAGAGCTCGTCATAAAAAAGGGAATACTCTTCTAAAATAAGGACAAAGCGACTCCTTACATTGTTAGCTCTCTGGCTAGGTTGCTGGCTGCCCCCGGAGGACCGGTTGGTAAACATAAGGTAAACTGCATGTGGATGTAGTTCGACAGTAACGATGGCAGAAAACGCGGGCGGCGCTGCAAACCTCCCCCCGGGTGACCCACAGCTCATCGCCCTTATTGTTGAGCACCTAAAGAACCGGGGCTTGTTCGACGAGTTCAGGAGAGACTGTCTGGCTGACGTGGACACGAAGGTGCGAAGCAGAGTTAACGAGCCCATGTCTAGCAACACGAGTAGGACACTTAATAAACGTCTCCTGTTCACCTTGTCTGACGTGTTTGCCGCAAGATTCATTTACAGACTCGGCCACTTGCAGGCCTTTTTATGAAGCTAAATTAACTCTAACTTCCCCGTTCCACTTTAAAAGGGCTCGCAGCTCTAGAGTCAGGGAGGAGAGAGAGCACTGCTGCTCCGTTTGAGATGGAAAGATAGAGATTCCATTAAGACGCGCTCTCAGTTAAGAGGCTGTGAACATGAAGGAATGTTATTAAACGTGTGACTTTAAAATCGTGTTCCCCTCGTTGACTTAAGCATGAAGCACTCAAAGTTGGCTTCTGCCCAACAACAACCTAAATACGAGCCTTAAAGTTATCGACCGTAGTTGTAGGATCGGTGTGGATGCAGGTTTTCATTTTTTGTTTTACTCAACATATGAGCCCCATGCTTCATTAAAATAACGTGCGACCACACGTATAGGACACTGCTGCTCTATGCCGTTTCACGTTTGTTCTTAAAATGTTCTAGTTTAATTGGCTAAGGAAGTGTTCCCCAGGACCAGAACTCTGAGTTGACTCCTGTTCCTATTCTGTAGTCGATTACATAAACCAGTTTTCTTTATGCTCCAAAAACAAAGAAATAAAGTGTTTTAATTAGGCACATATAATATTACGAGTGATGAACGGCAAGATCATGATCTTCAAGATTCAAGATTCTTTATTCAAGATTCTTTATTTGTCACATGCATAGTCATACAGGTACAACACGCAGTGAAATGTGTCTTCATCAGTTGTTCTTCAGTAAATGAAATGGCCTGCCTGACTATAACAAGGCAATACGTAAGTCCAGCTAAAATACCTCAGCAGACTTACAGGATCTAGCTAAACTTTATCTGATCATCCTCTGCGGACTCTTTTTAGGGGACTAAATGTTTAGAGCCTGGCAGCTTTGTTTTTGTAGGTCGTTTTACATTACTTTCCACTTGGTACAGAGTAAAATAGAGCCAGTCTATTGATGTGTGTTGTGGAAGAACACATTTTTGTAGACAGTGACAGCAAAATGTCATTTATGTGTGCGCAAGTGCAAGCGAATTTGAACATCTTTGAGTGGTATTAAGTCCTAAGTTTTGGAGGTGACTAATTCCCAAATATTTGAGAATCGGTTCTTTTTGAGATTTAACTAACAAATTGACCTGTCTTCCCTTTTCTAGCCAGCGTATCAGAACTTGAGACAGAAAGTGGACAACTTCGTTGCGAATCACCTCAGTACACAAGAATGGAGTCCATCAATCAACAAGAACCAAGTCCGTAATGGATTGCGACAAAGCGTGGTGCAGTATGTCACTCTGCTGTTTCTGATTGTCTGAGGAAGCATGTCTTCAAATGGAAAATGGAAATATAAAGCCTGAAAGTACATTTATTAAGTAATGCTGGGCAACGATTAAAATTTGTTTAATCACGATTAATCACATTGTTATATGCAAAATTCAATAATGAATTCAAAAGTAGTGCATTTATTTTAAAAGTACTGCTATATTAACAAAAGTGCAATAACATTTGGTTTGCAAACACTTTAAACTTAAAATTGATGTGCCTTTTAACAGCAATATTTAATTGACTTTAATGTAAACAAATCAAATATAAAACCAAAGCTATTTGCCCCTGCCAGGGCATTCACAATTTATCTAGTTTGTAATTGAAAAACAGTCCAGAGCATGGGCGCCAGAACCATTGTAGTGGAGGGGTTGTGTCCCCCCACATTTCCCCTCCCAGCCCACAGCTATGACGTGGAGCCCTGCGCACACACCCAACCCCTCACCTGAAAAACAGCCGAGACACGCGCACCCCCGTATTAAAAATGCTTCCAGCGCCCATGGTCCAGAGCCACGATCATAACATTGTAACAGGCACCTTTCAAGCAACAGCAAGTTACCATTATAAATCTGTTTATAAAATATTATTTTAAAAAAGCAACAGACTTTCCAAACAATAGTAATTTAAAAATGCGCTGATAAAAATAATTGTCAGCATTAAGTAAATAATGCGTTAATGCGATGACGCGTTAAATTGCCCAGTCCTATTATTAAGTAAATGTCTTGAATATGTGGTTGCAGATTGAAAAAGGTCTGAAGAGGTCTGAAGCTAAGAAATTTGTTTTTTACTTTTCATTTAGGTCTGGGATGTTGGAATCTGGAGTGGACCGAATTATAACACAGGTTGTGGATCCCAAACTGAACCATATCTTTAGACCACACATTGAAAAAGCCATTCATGACTTCCTGGCTTCAGAGAAGAAAGATGAAGGGCTATCAAATTCAACCTCTGAGGCTGAGCAGCAAGATGCTACCAGCAGCAATGCCACGTCAAAAACACAATAAGGTAGAGGTAAGCTATATAGCAGTAACTTACTAGTAGCTGGTTAAACAAATTAATATAACAGAGCCATTGGACTGTTATGTCATTTGTGTGGGGCCCAGGTGACGGAGACAGTAGGTGAATGCAATTTAATTTAAGCAGAATAATTCAGTGTGCAAAAGTTGGTATTTTGCTTTTTTTTTTTTTGGTACAGTTCAGGTGCTACTTGATGCTGATGGACTGTGTCAGTGGAGTAACAGACTATCTACTGAGGAAATTCTCCCAAACTGGAATTAAACTGCATGTGTGGCAACATGCTCAGATGACCTTTTGTGTATGTACATGTGAAATATGTAACAAGAAAGTGTTCTTCAGGCATATCAGTGTCACGGTGAAATCATCCATTAATTCAAACACGGATGAAAGACAGTGAATAATCACTCAGTCAAAATGGAGTCATCTCATGTAATATTTTTCTTATCTTTTCTCAGAAGAAAACCACATAAAATTTGGTTCTGTGACTCGCTTCTTTATTACACCAAATTGTAACTAAAATAAACATTACTTATAGGAAGAATGTCTACAGCATTGTATTATTTCTGGGTTTGTAGTTCTTCTACAAGTATTGCAACAGATTCTGTTACTCTACATAATGACTGGACCATGGCCTGCTGCTGCATTTATTCCTCTGGGTTCCTGTTGGTGATGACATTCTAGGGAACAGGGAATCTTCACTGGCGTTTTTGTGATTCCAACCGGACATTAAGCAGAGTAAGTTCCTACAAAAGCTCACTGTGTTCCATCTGATGCAGACGTGGTGTCAAGTGATGGGATCCATTTGGAAGTGAACGCTTTGGACCACGGGTGGGCATGTGGAACTGAACTCCAGCACTGTGATATGGGCCACTAGCAGAAGGCTTGTTTTTATTTTTTTCCTATTTCCAATAGAAGAGGTGCATTGTGTTCCTGGACTAGGACAAAGATTTTATAAGTTCAGCTTGGGTCTGTCTTTCAGCACCCCTCTTCTGAGAATGTGGAATGCAGTCAGATGCTGGAGATAGACTTTGCTACATTGGCAGTCATATGTCTTATGCCATACACTTATTAGAGTAAAGTGCTTTTTTGGTAGTTTACCAAATGACTAAAAAGTTATTAACTTTTTATGTTTAATTTAATATTTTTTTCCCCTGAAAAATATATACTGCACCTCTGATTGTTTTTCTTCCTAAAATGAGATATTTAAACTTTGTCTTGATTAAACAAGTAAACCTATAACAAAATGTTATGTTTTTTTTGAAAAACATTTGGAGGGGGGTTTAAAAGATAAATTCCACAGACATTTCAGAATGTACAATTTTTGGAGCTGTTTGATGTCAATGGTGTGGTGCGGGGACATTGTCTGACATAGATTTCTTTGCAGTGTAGGTAAATCCGAGGATTTGTAATGGTTACGATGTACATCAAGTCATTTGACTTAGAATCCAAAATGACTGGTAAACCTATGTGACTTCTGAACTTTTACATTAACTATAGGAGTATAGTTACATGCATGCACCTCTCTACAACAAATAGTCTTTTTTTAAACGGTTCAGGCCAAAGGTTCATGTAAAACTGTCATAAAACAACATCACAGGCACTAGACAACATATTTATTAACATTTCATGTAACAGCTCTCTGCTTTTTGTATGGACCTTTTAGAAGCATAACTCTTCAGACATCTGGTTCCTATCACCACTGCCTTGAACAATTCTGACTCAGCAAGTTTCTCTTGGACAGCATTTCATGTCAAACTGCTCAAATAATTTTTTCATCATTTTAATTAAGCACTTTTTTTTGGGGGGGGGGGGGGTCTTAGAAAGCCTGCTTCCAAAGTAAATAATGATGCAGAATA
>JBBIGA010112707.1:0-10576 GCA_037576975.1 Alestes dentex | reverse complement strand
CTCTCTCTCTCTCTCTCTCTCTCTCTCTCTCTCTCTCTCTCTCTCTCTCTCTCTCTCTCTCTCTCTCTCGCTCCCTCCCTCCCTCCCTCCCTCCCTCCCTTGCATTCTCTATCTTTCTTTTGTTCCCTCTCTTTTTCTCTATTTCTCACTTTGTTCTTTCTCCCTCTACTTTCATGTCCTCACGCTTCCACTTTCCCCTCTCATTCTCTCTCTCTCTCTCTCTCTCCCTCTCTCTCTCTCCCCCTCCCTTTCTCTCATCCTCACCCTTCCTCTTTTTCCCCTCTCATTTTCTCTCACTCACTCTATTTCTGTTTCTACTTCTCGCTGGGCTCTCTCTCCCTCTTCTTTCACGTCCTCTCTATCCTCCTCCCCCCTCTTATTTCTCTCCTTATCTCTCTCGGCGTGTCTGTTTCTCCCTGTTCCTATAGTTTGTGCTCTTCTCCTTGTGGTCTTGTCGAGTGTGTATCTGACCTTTCTGTGTAATCCAGTTGAGCTGTATGATACCTGCGCCTTATTCACCATCTCTGAGCAGGACCTCCTGCAGGCTTTCATTACAGGCTCCTCATCATCACCTAATGTCACCGTCTAATCACTGCTGTGCTTCATCTGCAGCCTGTCTGAGCCAGAGCGGAGGGTTTATTCCTGCAGGCCTAGGAGAACACTCACACCTCCCGTGGCAGCACGGCTGTCCAACCTGCCAGGTCATTATTTAGCCACGCTGTCAACGAGAACCATCAGAGGAGCCTGTACCATTTTCCTTTCCGACTGTGGGAAGAGCCAGAGGTGACAACTGCACAGGAGACATAGCAATGATACTGTTTTCTATGTAAGGATGAAAATGAGTGAATGCTTCATTTTATCTGAAATAATATATCAAGAATGAATCATTCATTTTGTTCAAGAAGCTGAAAGAGTGTCAATAATTATTTATAGGTGAAATAGAATCACAGTATTTTTACAACAGTTCATTCTGTGGCACAATCTGAAGCGTTAGATGAGATAAATTTCCACGTTCTACCCAACAATGAGTGTTTTTTTCCAGTAAGAGCTCCAGAAAGCTAGGCATGCTGCTTTTTTTTTATTATTGCCTTAAATAGTAGAACATTAAAGTATTCTAAGGTGTATTAGTAAGCTACAGCTGCCAATATTAGTATCTAGAGAATTAGTGACACTTGTAGCTAATTTTCAGCTTGACTTTAAATATCTTTGTACATAAAGACTTTTTTTATGTACACTACCAGTCAAAAGTTTGGACACACCGTCTCATTCAACGATTTCCTTTGTTTTTATTATTGGCTACAGAGTAGATTAATATTGAAAACATCACCTATTGCTCTGATGACAGCTTTGCACACTCTTGGCATTTTTTCAATCAGATTCATGAGGAATCGTCCTGGAATGGTATTTAATTAACAGGTGTTCTTCGTCAAGGAATTTCTTGCCTTCTTAATGTGTTTGGCATCATCGGTTGTGATGGTCGGGTTGGTAGTAATCCTATTCCACTACGGTTCTACTCCACATTATGGCAAGAAGCACTTAACTAAGTGAAAAAGCAACAGTCCATCATTACCTTATTACAAAACATATTCTGGTTTGTTTAATGATCTTTTTTCTGTACTGCATAATTCATGTGTTCCTTCATCATTTTGTTTGTTTTCAATATTAATCTACAATGTAGAAAATAATCAAAACAAAGAAAAAACATTGAATGAGAAGGTGTGTTCAAACTTTTGACTGGTAGTGTAGGTGTGTGTGTGTTTTAGCAAAAGTAGATGTTCTAGACGACACTCTACTCATGCCTATTCACTTGATTTTTTTTTCTTTATTCTGCAGGATTGTTGTATAAAGGCAATAGAACACAAGAGAGAATGTGTTACTGTTAGTAACATCACATCTGCTGGTATTTTTATAACACATTTCCCCTGATGATCAACAACTTAAATACAGCTTATAATACTCAAGTCATGACAGGGTTATAATAGAAGGTATTCTTGCTTAACTTATACACAACCTGAGTAACAGAGAGGGAGTGAGAGACAGAGCAGGAGGAGAGGAGTGAGGGAAAGAAAAATTGGAAATGATGGTATGGTGTGGAAGTGGTGTGCCTGCATATAGAAGAGGAGAAAAAAAGACAGAGATAGCGGGAGGGAGAAAGGGAGAGAGAGAGATTAGAAATGATGGCACTGCACTGTCCCATCAGGACAGAATCCATCAGTGCCAGAGAGGTGGAGTAGAGTCTTAGTGTAGCTCCATTTCCCTCCATTTCACCCCCCTCAGCTCCTTCTTCCATGAACTACACATACACACACACTCATACACATTCTGAATAACAGTTGAGGCTTTACATGCTGCTTTCACTTCACCCTGTAAAGCAACACTGACCCACTGCCCTGCACATTTTAGTGTTTTCCCTGTTTTAGCACACTCAGTTCAGTTAAGTAAATTCAGTTCGGGCCATAAATATCAAAACCTGGTCAGCAAACAAGGAAAAAAACCAAACAATAAATTATCGTGCATTTACTGTATGCTGTCAGCATCATAGGCTTCTGGTAGTATTTTCAGCGTCAAGCTAATGGCATTACACACAAGCAATTTTGGTGGTCCTAGAGTAAACATCGGACATCTGAAGCTTGTCTGTGGTGGGCTGGCCTTGCGCCTTGCGCCTATAGACCCCGGGATAGGCTCCTGGACCTGCGACCCTATTAAAAATAAGCGTTTACAAAAAATGAATGAATGAATCTGAAGCTTGTGACAGACAAATTAACAGATAACTTTGTCTGCAATGTTTCTAGAGTGACTCCTTCACTAAAGATTCCTGACACTGGGATGCATCTATGATTTACAAAAGGTCTAGACCGATGGTTTCCCCTCATGAAAGTGGTCCCAGCCACTGCGAATCCAAACATGGTCAGCCAGGTCCTAATTCTGTTAGCGGTTAATCAGACATGATTGGACTTCAGTCCAGTGCCTGAAGGCCTGAACGATGGGGAAGCTCACTTAGCTACAGCTAAATACAGCGAAATAGTTAAAAGCCATTTTTTTCAGCGTGCGATCAAGTGTCTTTCTGCTAGCATAGTTCAGAAAAATAAATGCAAACAAACAAGAAAGCAGTAAAAAGTATCAAGATTTGTTTTTATTTGTAAAAAAAAAAAAAAAAGGTTGATATTGTGTGAGCTGGTGCAGAGAAAGCAGGTTTGGTTCCAGACTCCTCCTCGGTTCCTCCCGCTGTTGTTTGGATTTGTGAAATTCCCTCAGCAGCTCCTGATTTAATTTAATGCAGGACTGATGTAATGAAGTCAAACCAGGTTTCAGATGGAAACTACAAGTGATACTAGGCTTCCACAAGGAACATAGTTATATGATATTAATCTAACATAAAATCACTAATTATTGTATGTATTCTTTTTTTTTTTAGCTTTATTCAGTAAATTTAGTAATATTAATGCAAGAAAAACACTCACATCTAAGCACTTAAATTAAAATTTTATTTTGGCAGGTGCCTAAGACTTTTGCACAGTATTGTATGTTTACCTAGATCAGGGCTGGTGTATACTAGGCAGTCGCCTAGACGGTCACCACTTGAGGAATTGCTGGCAAGTGGGACGAACACCCATGGATGATTAAAATTTGGGTCCACATTGAGCTGATCCGCTGGATCAGATGTGTTGACAGTACTGGAAACACTAAAATGTGCAGGGCAGTGAAACTCCAGGGCTATAATTGGGAAACGCTGCTCTACATCATGACCACTGTCCACTCCAGGCCTGCACGAGCATTTTAGCAGAGTTCAGCAAGAACTCAGACAAACTTAAACAAGCCAGCTCACCTACAGAATACATCTGGTTTACTCAGTCATTAAAATATATAAAAATGTATATTTTCTCAAACTTGTCAAGTTTTAGGAGTAGGAGTGCTGATCTGCTGACGCCAGTCATAAATACAGAGGAATATTATCTGAGATCTGTCCTCTTCAGCCCTGGTGTTGTCTTAAATGGCTGCCTATAGCAATTTTATTCGTTTTTATTACTCACATTGTGTCCTAAACAAGTCTGTACCACCTTAATGACGAGCTACAGGTGGTTTGAGTGGGTTGAGAGATGTTTTAGGTTTGTGTTAACAAAGACTATTTGGATGACTTTTGAATTCCAGTGTTTATTAGCAACATTACGGCAAAAGTTCTGAACCAAAGAATCAAATATAGGACACCCAGCATGTCCTTCCCGATTTACTTTATCTGAGGCAAGTGGAAAATTGTGTAAATTAGATTTTTCACCAAACCATTCCTTTAACAGGTTTTCAAGTGTGATAGGAATTTCATAAAAGCCTGTTATGTGGGTAAGTATACGTATAATCTGAAGGTGTGCGTGCAGTTATTAAACTGTCGGCCCACTTATACAGCACACTCCTCTCATTTTGATACTGCTCGTACAACAGGGGGTCAGGAGCATGCGGCTGAATGATCTTTGAAAGAGAAGCACTTTTATTCATTGCCTGAAATAATCATCAGAGGAGGGTGAACTGCGGCGTGTGCTGCATGCTGATGAATGATTAATGTACTGCTCAGGCTGCCTAAAAGGCTGGAAAGGTCAGCAACTCTAAAGGACGCTTCTGCTCTCCACTGATCTCAGAATAGTTGCAGTAAAACATGATAAGCAAATGTCACCCAGCGATGACTTCATAAGACACTCCCACTGTATCAGTTTTGACCACTTCAGTGATCAAATGTTGCGTAATTACAGCTTGCATCACTGGAGCGATTGTAGTGACGGACCATTCAAATACTAATCACTCGGCCTCACAATTTGAACGTTTTTATACTAATGCTGGGCAACGATTGAAATTTTTGATTAAGATTAATTGCATTGTTAAATGCAAAATTAAATAAGTAGTGTATTGCGCACTTTTATGTTTAAAGTACGGCTATATAAACAAAAATGCAATAACATTTGATTTGCAAACACTTTAAACAAATGAGCTTTTTTAACAGCTGTGTTCCCTTTAACACAGTTACACAGCGGCAGTTCAAATATTTCTTGTAAACTTAAATATTAATATTAAGTGACCATTCTGTCATACATGAACACACCGCAGCACACCATGTGAACAGCACAAAATTCTTTCTCTGTATTAAAGTAAAGCAGCGGGCAGCCATGAACACAGCGCCCGGGGTGCAGTGTGTGGGGACAGTACCTTGCTCAAGGGAACCTCAGAGGCGCTTAGCAGTCTTGGGACTCAAACCAACAACTTGCTGATCGCAGGGAGAACACCCTAACCACCAGCTGCCCAATATAATGGCATCAAACATTAAACTGCCACTGCAGGGCATTCATGTTTTATCTAGGTTGTTATAGAAAAACAAGTTCTCATCAGAGTCCAGAGCATTATAGCAGCTGCAAAGAGAGACCAACTCCATATGAAAGTCTGTGTATCTGAATGCAGTGTCATTAAAGTCCCTGTTGGTGTAATGGTCAGGCGTCCCATTACTTTTGTCCACATTGTGTATGTCGACTCGTGGGCATTTGTATTGTCCATCATAAGAATTTACAAGTTTTTAGACGTAAGTTTCTTCTGAAATCAAGAATATCACGGGGAATCTGTCCTCTCTTTGCTGCTGTACTCCTCTGGGAAGAGTTTACACTATGGTTGGAACACAGATGTGAGAATCTGATCGTGTTCAGCCACAACAGTTGGTACTTATGGATGAATAGTTCTGGAACATGGGGGGCGGAACTATTACAGCGGCTGTAAAGAGGGACCAACTCCATATTAACGTCTACGTATCTGAATGCAGTATCATTAAAGTCCCTGTTGGTGTAATGGTCAGGCGTCCCATTACTTTTGTCCATATAATTTTCTTTCTTTCTTTCTTTTTTACAATAAGCTGGCTCGAAAAAGCTCCTCCTGACCTAAGCTTGTCCTACATTTGCTCGTGATTATATTTCATGTTTTTTGTGTTAAATATTATCGACACATATTTGTTTAAATAAGACAAGCCGTCAAGCTCCCGCTCTGTGTTCCTCAGGAACTGAAGTGAATACATTATTTGTGAACACTTTGGTTTACAGATAACTTGAATGCTTGATATTTGTCATTGAAAAAAGAACAGGCGAAAGTATTTTGTCTCGGTTTCCTTTATCTGTCCGTTTATAACAGGGGTCACCACTAGATTTGGGAGAAAAAAAATCGATCATAGTATCACTTTTTTTTCAACACAATTTCAGCACAGTGGCGTCAACCAGGGTGATCCTTGACCAGGGTCATGGTGGGGTTGTTGGAGTCTATCCCAGCATTCATAAGGCAAAAGGCAGAGAAACACCCTGGCCAGATCACCTTTAAAGTATCTGTATTTAATGTTCTTTAATAATTTTTAATTAATCTAATACACAGTACTTCTTTTGGTACATACGTCCACAAGGTGGCGCCAGACCTCCAAGGTGGCGGGGAGTACTGCAGCGCATCATTGGAGCAACTCACTAGAACTCAGTTCCTGAACAAACAGGCTTCTAAATGAGATGTGAGGCTGAAGAATCTTTTCAAGGTTTAAGGAACCTTCACATAACAGGTCATTTACTAGGTTAAAATTTATTCACAGAACCTTTATGGAGGTTCTTCAAACTTTTCTTGTTTACAAAAGTGGTTCTCTAAAGAACAGTCGAATGAAAGGTTCTTTGGGGGAAACCAGAAAAAGGTCTGTGGCTTCAAGCAAAGATCCCTTTCGGTGAGTTTATACGATATATAATGAATTGGTAAAAAGGCAAATGTTCCATTCCTGTATGTGCTGGTCTGAAATGAATAAAGCATGTTCCACAAAAAGACTAGTGGCACTTTACCATAAGTTCTACACTCATGAAACTGGAACAGCTTGTGTGTGTACTTGGGAGGTTTTGTGGCAAATCAACATTACTTTTGATCCAACCCATGATGCTGTCAGAGACACAGGTTTACAAAACAAATGGGAATGATCAGAACCTCACTGAAACCAAGCTGCTGCAGAAAACGTTCTAATGAAAGTCACACTATAATCTTTACCTCCTCTACTACTGATCTTATCCAGAGCTCATAAAGTCATTGTTCTGTTCAGTCCGTCCAAGTCTTCTTGTTTTGTCAACAGGAAGCCAAAGGACCAGTCAGAGCACCAAACTTCAAAGAAGACCTGATAATTACTGATGGTTCAAATAAACAGTCCATTAGCAATTTCCACCAGAATCAAAAAAGATTCTTCTGATGATTCTGAGTCACTTACTGTTGATATTGTTCCTCTTACTCTGGTTTAAATCAGGATCACTTAAGAAAGATCTCATAACAGCATGTGTTTGCCCAAGATAAGCTCTTTCCACTGCTGCAAAGAGCTTACCTTGGCATCTTCTACCGAGCATCCAATCTTCAAGACAAATTTCGGTTCAAATCTTGCCTAACACGCAAAAAAATACTGGAAGGAACAAACTTTTAAGACAGTAGGAACTAACCAACTAGTTGCTAGTTGATTAGGTTTAACTGTCTTATAAGGAGGGGCAGACGAATGAGCACCCCCCCCCCGACCTCCTGATCTTGGAGACATCAAATTGGAAATTTAGCTTTCAGATGAGAGCTAGGCCAGCAATGCTGGTCATTTTTTGGATCTTTGACTTTCAGATGAAGTGTGACATGCAAAACTTGTAATTGGAGACTTGGGTTTGATCCCACAACCTCATGTTTCTGAAGTCACAGCTTAAACAAGCAAGCAACATGACTTGACAAGCAGCGCTGCTTTTTTTCTATGTGTATCTTTCAGATTTCTAAATCATCTCAGCCTAAAGACTGTCTGAGTTTGAAATTAACAAATATAAAGGCAAGTCACTGAAGTGAGCCAATGGCCCGATGATAACCTTCTCTTAAGGCAGGAAGACTGCAAGCCCATGACCTTCTGGCTCTCATAAACAATCTATGGTTCCAACTAAGCCCAAATCCAGGGATTTAAACTTGAGACAAGTCCCTGGAGGACCACACTTCTGCAGAGATCGGCATTTTCTCTCCTTTAACCATCTGAGTTCAGCTCACACAGGCTTTACCGAATTACTGAAGAGTTTAGTCAGGTGTGGTAAATGAGGGTCAAATTTACATGGACAAATTAATATTACTGATATAAGCCATGAATCCATTACATCTCAGTTAAAAGAGTCTTTGGAATATTACATCAGTGATGTGTAGCTATGATGTTTACATAAAAAGGTCAAAAGCCCCAAGCAGTTTGCTGACATTAAATTAAGTAGGCAGAACACTGTTAGCTTAACGTGAGCGACTGAAATTTAAGTTCAGCTGATGATATTGAAATGAACTTGCTGGATGTTCCTCAGTGCTGTGATGAGTCGATTGCCACTGCCTTTCCTTATTTTCCACACAAACCTGCAGTGGGGGTTCTACAGCTAACATGAGTCTCTAATAGCTCATACACTGCTGAGTCATTTAAATGAGTGGAAACATCCCTGATTTTTGCAGATTTTCATTGTAAAAGTTATTCTAAGTAGTTTATATGCAGTAGCACTAGAACTTGACTGCGGCTCCCTGGACTGATCTGCGTAACTGAGAGGACCACAAGGGTGAAAGATATTCATCAGTTATGAACAGGAGACAATAAAACCTAGGGGCACTTTTTGTGCTTCAGAAGTCCAATAAAAATTTACTGGCACTATAGGGAGCCAGTTTTAATGTCTGACAAATACACACATGACGGAAAGTAAAGTGGCCCCTTATAGTCATGCATGAGCACATCACAACACACAGTGTGAACGAGGGGCGCCCGGGAAGTAGTGTGTGGAGACGGTACCTTGCTCAAGGGAACCTCAGTAGTCTTGAGATGCAAACCACCATTCTTCTGACACACACACACACACACACACACACACACACACACATATATATATATATGTCTATATGTATATATAAATATATTTTTCAGCAGACTAGTATGCACTCCTCACATCAGAGACCCTTGGGAGCCTGTGACCCTGTCATTCGTCCACTTTTGGAAGGAACTGACCACTGACTAGGAACTCCCCACAGGACCTGCTGCTCTGGAGATGTTCTGACCCAGTCTGACCAGGAACCCCACACAGGACCTGCTGCTCTGGAGATGTTTTGACCGAGTCATCCACACAGTTTGGCAGTGACAGCAGTGTTTAACAGCTGTGTTCCCTTTAACACAGTTACACAGCAGTATTTTTTGTAAAGTCCAAAACATGAGGGGGCCCGAACCATAATAGCAGCTGCAAAGAGGGACCAACTCCATATGAAAGTCTATATATCTGAATGCAGTGTCATTAAAGTCCCTGTTGGTGTAATGGTCAGCCGTCCCAATACTTTAGTCCATATAATGTGGACAAAAGTAATGGGACATCTGACCCCCACAAAAACCAGCTGAGACGTAGAGCTGCATGCTGCGCGCACTCACGAGCCCAAAAAAGGAACGAACTTTCAAAATAAAAGGATTTTCAAAAACCTGCGTTAACACGCGGTAATATAATTATGCGTTTAAAAAAAAATAAAGCCCTATATTTAACATAATAAATAGACATTTCAAAATGTACCGTTAAACATGGACATCTGAGTTTAAACAGTTCATATATGGAAGCAAAGCTGCAAAAACAGCCTTGTTGAGCTCGTTTCATGTCGTGAAGACATTTACATATATTCAGCCTACAGCAGTTTAGCCTCGTCCCATTTAGGCCAAAATTATAAGGAGTGTTTCAGTTGTGACTGCTTTTTGAATGGCAGCTTATCAGAGCAGAGTTTTAAGGTGCAGATAAAGATAAAGACATAAAGAGAAATTGGAATGGTAATGTAAAAACAAATTGACTGTCCTCAGTACAAAAAAACAAACAAATGTTAGAAGTGGATCTCAGGGGACGCAAGAAAACTGTAGGATATGGAGACAGGCCCTTTCAGCTGTGTATGTGTACTTTATGCTTTCACTAGTCTTGCGCTAAAAGCTCATGAAAGGTTTGTGAAAGTACACTGTGTGCAGTGCTTGAATTAATATTTACTGCGTATATGGACAGTTTGAAGAGTAAAAAGTAAAAGAATACAGATCTTGCTGATGCTCATGAGAGGACATGATTTTGCCAAACAGTTGCCAAAGAGAAAAAAAATTCTCCTACTTGCCAGATATCAGAGGAGTTTGTATGTTTATGTAAAGATCTTGTCTTTTGATTATATTTGGGTAATTTTATCAGGATAGTTTTGTGGAAAAAGGATAGAGAAGATCTCAAGAAGATTCTAATCCTTCTTGCTCTTATATTTGCTCCGCTGTGTACTGTAAATCAGAATCAGAATCAGAAAACTCTGCTGATCCCGAAGGAAATTGCTTATGTGATGACTGCCACAACACACAAAGACACAGAGACACACAGAGACACAAGAACAATATAAAATGAAATAAAATAAAATAAGTCTAAATAAAATCAAAATAAAAATCTGTAGAAAGAAAACCACAATATGAATAGACTATGCTACACACAGAAATTCAGCAAGAATGAAAGGAAAGGTGTACAAGACAGTAGTGAGACCAGCGATGTTATATGGTCTGGAGACAGTGCCACTG
>JBBIGA010112696.1:0-10576 GCA_037576975.1 Alestes dentex | reverse complement strand
GTCTCGTCTTAGTCATGGAAAAAAAGGTCGTTGACGAACATATTTCGTCTCGTCTCGTCTGACGAAATTAACACTACATGAGATGACTGTTGCACCTAATATGAATGGAAACCTCAGCTAACCACCCAGTTGTGTACATTTTATTAGATGCAGGAAAGGTTTTTGACAAGCTCAAATGGAACTTCCTGAACATAATCCTGGCAAAATTAGGATTTGGCTCAAATTTCAGGACATGGATCAAGACACTTTACAAGAACCCCAAAGGTGCCATTGTTACAAATCGTGTATTATCCAAAGGAACCTGTCAACGCTGCTCTCCCCCTTTGTAATTTACAGCCTTGGAACCCCTAACAGCTGCTGTTGGAGCAGATCTGAAAATCCTAGGTGTTCATGGAGGAGGAAAGAAATATAAAACATTATTATATGCTGATGATATTTTACTCCTGACTGCTGACTCCGAAGATATTAAAATTCATCAGTTTACAAAATCAATAGCAACAAATCACACATAACATCAGTTTCTAAATTATGTCATTCAACATAGACAAACAATTTAACTTTAGATGGATTTCACGTGTGATGAAATATCTGGGAATAAGACTTAGACAAAATGATGAACTTGAATTATGGCCCACAACTACAGATAATCAGAACCAACCTAAAGCTTAAATTATCACTTTGGGGCAACGTAAATGTTGATAAAATGATGACCCCACAGTTTAATTATATCTAAATGATGCTACCTATTAGAATCCCCATTTATAAACAATTCAACTGAATCATCAGAGACTTCTTTATTTTTTTATTGCTCACAATAAATGTTTTATTGCTGTCTACCTCTACATTTTCATTTTTGCACACCTTATGATTCTTCCGCTAAAATACAGTATCTGTCAGAATACTGTATTTTTTCAAACTTGTAGCTGTATAACATCCCACCCTGTTTTTGCACCCTTCTGTCATGCCTGGCCATTACACCAACAGGACCATCCACACCAATCATCTTGAACCTGCAAACCTACTTTTTGCTGTTGAAAAGGAAAAAAGAGCAAGAAAAAAAAGAAGAGGGACGGGTAGCCCCTCCACCCACATGTACACCATATGGACAAAAGTATTGGGACACCTGACCATTACATCAACAGGCACTTTAATGACATTGCATTCAAACACATAGACTTTAATAGGGAGTTGGTCCCCCTTTTGCAGCTATAACAGCTTCTACTCTTCCTGGAAGGATTTCCAAAAGATTTTGGAGTTTCTGTGGGAATTTGCGCCTATTTAATTCTGTAGGGCATTTATGAGGTCGGGCCTTGATGCTGGACGAGAAGGCCTGGCTCGCAATCTCAGTTCCAGTTCAAACTTCAGCTAACCACCCAGTTGCATCCATTTTATTAGATGCAGGAAAGGTTTTTGACAGGCTCGAATGGAACTTCCTGAACATAATTCTGGCAAAATTAGGATTCCAGTTCATCCCAAAGTCGTTGGACGGGGTCGAGGTCAGGGTTCTGCGTGTGCCCATCAGGTTCTTCCACAACCATGTCTATATGGACTTTGCTTTGTGCACAGGGGCACATGCATGCTGGAATAGAAAAGGTTAGAAGCATGACGTTGTCCAAAATGTCTTGGTATGCTGAAACATTAAGATTCCACTTCACTGGAAGTTAGGGGCTTAGCCCAAACCCTGAAAAACATGTGTGTTCCAATACTTTTGTCAATATAGTGTAGAAGCTGCTTTTTGTCCACTACACTACAAAACACAATGTGCTTAAAATTTGCTTAACCCTGCCTTAATTCACCCCTGAAAATACACCAAACCACTTAATTTGAATTATGTGGCCGTTAATTTGTTACTTTGGGATTAGAGTGTGAAACCCCTTAGCCTTAAATTTAAGGTGTTAATTCAGGAGGTTCTGTTATTCCTGCAGAAGTTCTCTGATGAGTTCTCCAATAGTTGGCCTCATCACTGATGAGGACGACAAGGAGTACAGAGAACTGACCCGAGACTTTGTGGACTGGTGCCAGCAGAACTACCTCCAGATCAACACTGGAAAAACTAAGGAGCTAGTGGTAGACTTCCGCAGGCACAAACATCCTCCACTACAACCACTAAACATCCAAGGCATGGGCATTGAGACTGTGGAGTACCTTGGTGTTTATCTGAATAATAAACTGGACTGGACTCACAACTCAAATGCTCTCTACAAAAAAAGGCAGAGCAGGCTGTACCTGCTGCAGAGGCTCAGGTCTTTTGGAGTTCAGGGGCCGCTCCTGGAGACCTTTTATGACTCTGTGGTGGCCTCAGCCATTTTTAACGGTGTGGTCTGCTGTGGCAGCATCTCTGTTGGGGACAGAAACAGACTAAACAAGCTGATCCGGAGGGCCAGCTCTGTTCTAGGATACCCTCTGGACCCAGTGGAGGTGGTGAGTGACAGGGGAATGATGGCTAAGCTGTCATCCCTGTTGGGCAATATCTCTGACCCCATGCAGGAGACTGACAACACTGAGCAGCTCCTTCAGTGGCAGGCTACTGCACCCATGATGGGGATGGAGAGATTCCGCCGGTCTTTCCTTCCAACCGTTGTCAGACTCCACAACAAAAACTTTGCAGATGGCCACACACGCACAAACAAACAAACAAACACACACATCAAATACACCACAGTAGTTCTGTGCAATATTATCTGAGTGCAATTTTTCTGATGGAACATGTGCAACATTTTTTCTTAATTTTTGCTGCTCCTAACTTTGTACTGTCTACTTTCTGCCATAACAAAGCACATTTCCCACTTGTAAGACTAATAAAGGTTTATCTTATCTTAACTTATCTTAAGGGGTAGATTTGAAAAAGTAAGAGGAAAATTCAATCAGCCTTAATCAGCCTTAATCTGTGCACTGTATGGGAAATAAAGGTCAAAACTAAGGTCATTTTAAAGGGTAAAATTAAGGCATTTGGTTTTGCAGTGAATGTTGTCTTGAACTGTTATTTTGTTGCTCTTGTGTTTTTCTTGCATTCTCTTTCTTGCTCTCTTTGCACTCTGTGTATTTTTGTCCTGTCTGTACTTATGTAGTCTTGTATTCTCTTTTTGCTCTTGTGTTGACCATGGTTTTGAAGTAATGTTTCATTTCATTTCATTGTGCACTGTGTAGGCTGAAATGACAGTAAACCTACTTGAAAAAAAGGTTAGTAGAGAAGAATCTAATCCCCAATATGAAGTTTAGTGGGTCGGTGATGTTTTAGTTCCAGAGGCTTGTTAGAACTTGAGGCATCATGGAGATCTTCAAAATTTTCGATCAAAATGTTCCAAAACTGGAAAAAGTTTGAATCTTTCAGCAGGACAATTGTTTCAAGAGTCCAAAGTCTACAGTGACAGTCCCGGCCTTTAGACCTAAACTCACTAAGAGACCTGGGGCCTGAAGAAGAGAAAACATAATTGAGGTCCAAAGACTCTGGAGAGATTCTGTATGGAAGAATGCTTTCGCATATGTGCTACCACCTAATTTAACATTATGTTATAAAACTAAGAGTTGTTATTTTGACAAAGGAAGGCAATGCCAATAATTGTGGAGTACCAGTTATGTAATGTAAATCTTCAGTGAAAGAAAATCTGATAAATATAAAATTCTTTTTTTTCAGGGCCCCTTTTTTCATGTGCATGAAGGTTGCCCGTGTTTATCTGATGTCATGAAAAAGCACATAATAGCACATGAAACACTATTCTGCACTGGAGCTCGATGCCTAAAAAAAGTTGAAAGAAAGACAGTATGTAATATAGTTAGGCCAAAGTGGTGGTGTTTCTGAGGATTCTGGACTGTATAGTATTTGTATTTCTGTGCTTACCCAGAACAGTGACGATGATGAAGATGTTGTTTTTAAAAGGTAAAACTGCTGTAAAAGTGCTATTTTTGACATTTGGACTAAAGCAACAAGGGGAGGAACCAAGAAGACTTGCCTGCCTCTCTCCATCATAGAACACAGATCAGGTATCTCCCACAGCAAAAACACAAAGTCAGCATTCTTGCAAGCCAGTGTTTTCTTGTTTCTTGCTGCAGCTGTGTGTATATAAAGTGTTCTTTAAACCCCTTGAAGTGTGTGGGTTTTTGGAACTTTCACAAGATTGTCACAATGAAACAACTGTATATTTTATATTTACTATGGGTAAGGGGCATTTTTTGGCCAATTTTAAGGACGCTTTATCACCACCCTTCCAAATAAATGTACATTATTAGTTTAAACCATCACTACAATGAAACTTTCATTTCGTGCAATCGCTTGTCATCACTTCATTCAGTTGTTTGTACAACTGGCCAAATAAAGCATTCATTGGGTATAAGATGGAAAAACACCCGGGACAGGTCGCCAGTCCATCACAATGCAGGGCAGACACACAGACAAATACACTCACACCTAAGGGTAACTTAGGATCTCCAATCCACCTGACGTACATGTCTTTGGACTTTGAGAGGATAAGAGACCTGCTGATGGCAACCCACACAGACATGGAGAGAACATGCAGACCCCACACCTTGATCATCCAACAAACTGAACACCTCTCTCCACCTACCCTTTTCTGTTCATAAGAATACACCACAAACTCAGCAATTACCTTGCTATAATCCACTGTGTTTGTTTAAATATAAAGTCAATAACAAGAAATCCTTTGAGGTTGTAGGTTGGAGTGATGGGAGGAGAGAGAGGGCAGTACAACCGCTTATGCTTGACATGTGCTTGAAAAGGATTTGTGCATGTGGCAAACCTCTTAAACCTTCATAGAACCTTCAGTGTAAAGGTTTGTTACCAATTTAACATTTCCGTATAGGACCGTAACATTACATAGAAGTTCTTAAATCTTTAGAAAGGTTGAAAACAGTTTGAAAGAACCTTTTGACCCCTTTAAAGATGGAGAGAATAATTACAACATTTTGGACAGCCATGGATGACTGTGGTATCAATAGGGCCAACACAACAGTTTTGTTCTTTAAATGGTCTATGAATGGTTTTTAATTTGACCAGGAACAGAATGGACAGTTTTGACTTCTGGTGGCTTGAAATGAGATTTTTCTCTCAGTTTCACCTTTCTTGTACTTGCTTGCACTGCAACTACACAATATCCCTGTAGTGTGTTCTTCCCATCCTTGTGATATGTTGACATTTTAGTTTAAATGTCAGTATAGATTTTTACCTGCTTTTCTTTTGCCCTGGATGAAAGACCAATAGGCATCTGTTATGGGGCACTGGGTTGGTCTTCTGAACATTACACTAATGTGTTAATCTGTAAAGAACTAAAATGTTCAGGCAATTCAAAAACTTACTTCTCAGCCACTCCATTCACTCATTCACCTCATTCAATCCATTTGTTTCCATTGTAAATATGTTTAGGGCATTCAGACACAGAAAGAAAAAATACCATGAATACAAGCACAGAAAGCAGTGTACCAATACTGGACAAGATTACATTTCATTTAGAGTGCCATCAGCTTAATGTGGCACACTAACAGAAATCTCTCTCTCTCTCTCTCTCTCTCTCTCTCTCTGTCTCTCTCTCTCTCTCACTCTCTCTCTCTATATATATATCTCCCTCCCCCCCCCCTCCCTCCTCTGATCCCTCCTCTCACAGTTTGTTCTCTCCACTCAGAAAGAAGCAGCTCCCCTGGATTACTCTGAAAGCCCACGGCCACAAGGATGAAAAACAAGAAGACGTGTCTAAGTGCCAGAAAGCGAGAGAGAGAGTGAGTGAAAGAGAGAGAGACAGCCGCAGAAAAAGGGAAGGAGAGAAGATAACCCCTCCACTCACCCAAAACGAGAGCACAAGAGCCACTGTGCATAAATTAAACCCACCAGGCTGGAAGGAGAGACAGAGGACGAGACTTGTCGCATCTTGGCTGGCCGTCTGCTTTCAGGTCTTCCCATTAATCACAATGGAAGGAGAGATGAAAGAGAGGAGGAAGATCCAGTTTTCCATGCCCTCGGCTGTGCCTATTCAGCTAGACCCCAAGCAAGTGGAGATGGTAAGAGCACAAGAGTGAAAGTCATATGATATTATATCTCTTGAACTGGGCTGAACTTGAAACATCTTTCTAAAAGTGTTCTAAAAAAGAGAGTTTAAGTCAACAGCCTGTAAGATCAAAAATCTGAAGGAAAAGAATTTCCCAGTAGCCTGGGTCAGAGACCTTTTCTAAAACTTCCATGGGATTGGATGGAGCTACACTGATGTAGACCCAGTAGGTTGAGATATGTAACATCACAAAAAAACAAAGAATTAAAAATGCACTCTTTTTGCACCTTTATTTCTGTAAATGGACTACATGGACTGGGGAGTGAATAAAAGGTCTTTTACCCGATAAAGCGATTAAAAATTGTTTTTCCATGATATAGGCCAGATAAGATTTATCGGAAAAGTTGTAATTATGGCCTTTTCAGGGTGGGAGTGGCTGGGGGAGGGTTGTGGTTTTGCTTCTTTTTTTCAGTGGGAATGGGCTGAACTAAATATTTAGAGATATATAAATTCATGTTTTTTATGACATAGCAAAAACAAAGAATTCAAAATAAACTGTTTTTGAGGCTTTGTTTCTATATTTAGACTGTATGGACTGGGAAGTGGAACAAATTTTAAAAAAGAGGTGAAAATTAAATTTTTCATTATATAGGCCTTTTAAAACACATAACACATTAGAAGTTGTAGATATGGCCCTTTGGGTGGGTGTCTTTGCTACCTTTTTTATAATCATGTTAAGGAATCTGAGTAAACTGAGAATTCTTGCAAAGGTTTTGTCAAACTGGGATGGACATTTCTTGTTTCTATGCTGATGATTCAGATGCCCTCTATTGGTGAACTAGTGACATGAGCCAAAGTGGCTGCTGTCATTTCGGCGCAGAGGAATACAAGCCTCTGCGTTCTGTATTGTCTTGAGTCAGGATGCTTCTGACCACTCTTTATATGACCAAGTCTGTCACTTGTGGTCAGGGTGTCTGGATTGTGCTTCAGTCTGCCTGACAACAGATTATGTAATGCTGCGTTGAGCCACTCGTGTGTGTGTGTGTGTGTGTGTGTATGTTTGTGGTGGAGAGAGAGCAAGAGACAGTGAGAAAGTAGTTCAGCAGCAGTTAGCAGGTGCCATCCCATGTTATGACCCAGTTAGACTGAAGATGAACAGACAAGATGGAATGGAGAGAGGAGGATACAGAAGAGCAGAGAGGTTTCACACAATTTCACATTTTGGCCACTGTCCAGCCATAGGACAGGGAGTGAAAAGAAAATAAGGTCAGATTTCCCTTTTGGGGGTTATGTGTGTGTGTGTGTGTGTGTGTGTGTGTGTGTGTGTGTGTGTGTGTGTGTGTGTGTGTGTGTGTGTGTGTGTGTTTATCACACACACACACAGGATGCCCCTCAGGATGATGAAAACATGAAAACATGGACAGTTTGTCCTTGTTGGGTACTGGGCTACAGGAAGACAAGGGGACAAAGTTGATCTTTTGAGATTAGGGTTCACAGCTCTGGTTTTGGGTTATTTTCTACTCGGTTGCAACCATCATATATATAATGACCAGCAATTTAATGTTTTTTTTTAATCAAACTAATTTTTGGTCAATACAAGGGCTAAAAAGGTTTCAGTTTCACTAAATAATCAAAATGCTCACAGAATAAGAGGAAATATTCATTACTATAATTATATTTGCTTTTGTGGTTTTAGTGCATGCCACAGATGAGTTAACCAGGTTGCTTAAAGCTATGTTAGCTCCTTGGCTAACCGCTAACCATGCTGAATATATATTACGTCAATTTCCATGCCAATTTCCATGACGGCCATTACCAATTTTATTTATATAGCACTGTTCACAACCAAAGTTGTCACATAGCAGCTTTACAGAGTCCAGGTCCAAGCCCCAAGTGAGCATTTCAGAGTCAATATAGGTGATACAGTTGAGAGTCACAATAGGTGATACAGTTTAGAGTCAATATAGGTATATTTTGTTGGAAGAGTAGCTGAGAGTCTCTAATCCATAATAACAGGAACAACAATCTCCACTGGAGCTTTAAACAGCAGTTGCCGCTGGGCACGGGGCCCCAGCGATTGCAGATCCAGGAAGGTGATGACCTGGGGTCCTAGTGATGATCAGTGGTGATCAGTCGGGTTAGACTGTTTAAGAATGTCCCCGTCTCTCCAGTTACACATTGTTGGCATCTTGATGTAAGAGACCCTTCTTCTTATCCCCTTTCTGTTTTTTGCCAGCTGCATAAAAACATCATCAACATTCCCACTCACTTGCTGTGAAACTGTGGAGCCAGTCCCAGCACCCATAGGGTAAAAGGCAGAGAAATACCCCAGAGAGGTCACCAGTCCAGTACCAAAGCTGTTGGGAAGGAATTGGCCCTGTTGGTAGCTTGAGCAGACACCATACGGTAAAAACACTGGAACTTTTAATACTGAAACAAACCGTGCACAGTTCAAGTCCTCTCATCCCAAAAGTTCTGGTTCTTAGTGCTCTGGAAAAATACCCATTCCTTAACACACTATGACTAAATAGACATGCCAGTAAAGAATGTGGAAATAGCAAGCAGTCTCAGAATACTTTGAATCACTGTCCTAATCCCTTCACAGCTGTTGTTTTGGGAGTTTTTGTTCCATTTCCACTGTTAACTCACATTTCTGTCCATCCCTGTCCATGAGATACTGCGCCCTCCCCAACAACCCCCCCCATCCCACCACCACCCCCACCCCCGTTGGGGTTGCAAAGTTGAAGTGGTGCCTCCTGAGGAAATAAAGCGGGCTGATTGGTGGGGGGGCTATGTCTGTGTTTTTGTTTGGTGTGAATGTTTTCTGAATGCTAATGGCTTTGTAAAGCTGCTAAGTGACCCTCGTAGCACTATGGGAACGGGTGCACGTGGGTGTGAGTGTGTGTATGTGCTTGTATTTAGGCTGCCTAACATTACCATCCAAATAGGTCCTGGTTGAATAAAGGGAACAGGGTGAAGGAGGTATTCATAGAGAAAAGTGCACTTGTCCTGCCCATTCTTGTATATAGTAAGGCTGTATGCAATTAGCCATCATGCTAGTCATAAATAGAAGACCAACTGGTATGATCAAGTTATAGTATGATCATCTTGGGCATGCGCATCTTGGGTCGACAGCCGTGGCCCCGGGGGGGCGGGGGGTGGGGTGGGGGGGCGGTATTGATATATGGTATGCGCATCTCAGCCGCATTTTGGGCCAATGGCCATGCACTAGACAGCCATTCTTACTAGGATAGTAACTAGTTTTTGAGAGATGCCTATGACGAATGTTTAGGCAGCTCAAAATCTCAGACAATTCTAAAACCCCGACCGGACGCAATTTCCAGGTCTCAAAAAGAGGACATGTTCGGGGAAAAGAGGACTTCTGGTCACCCTAAGTTAGCACTGTGCTAATAGCTAGTCATAACCTTCTATTACTTGTTAGCTACTGTAGCCTTGTGGGTCCAGTACAAAGCTAAAGAAGCCCACTTTCAACACCAGCTATGTCTTGGCTGATTGACTATATTTTTGGTAAGGTGCAAAACTGATTTAGATTTTTGGCTAAACCATCTTTTCACCTCTCTAACAATAAAATAATTTTCCTGTGCACTGACGAGTAGCATAAAATACAAGAAAGGGTTGAAGTTAGGCTTCATTGGCATCATGTTTTATTGACTGATGAGAATGCACCTAGCACAGCTGGAAATTGAAACCTTTGAGTTCTGCTGAGCTGTATGCTGGTTGAGTCTACATTTTGGGGCATTGTATGAGATTTTTTTCACAGTGAGTAATACTGGAGACTATGAGAGCTCTCTTACATTGTTAGCCACCCACTTCTAATGCCTACTGTGTGGGGAATAATTGGCAGAGAGTAATGTTTGTGATTGTTTTTTTTTTTTTTCAAAAACACAAACAGTATAACCCTATGGTAAACACATTTTGTATTTTGTGTGATCATGTTTCATATGTTTTCTGGCCTCTTTTCCGCTTCTGCAGCAAAAACATCACTCCCCCACACCCCCAACACACACACTTTCTTGCTTGCCTCATCAAACTGTACGCCAAAGGTGATGAGTCAGTAGGACTATCCAGTGTTGCCATATCTCAGCTTCAGCAATGTGGGACCACTGTTACTGCTGAAATCAGTATTTGAAGCTACAAATTAAAACAATAAAACTATATGGTCATTCTATTAGAAACACCTCCTTGTGTACAGTCCTGGGAGGTCAAAAACAATCAGCTTTCAGTAGTATTTTTGCATTTGTAATTTTATGTAAAAGTGTGATCTAACAAATCCAAAAATGTGTAGATTTTTATTGTTTCTAACAAAAACCCCACATGAATAGCAATGTAAGATAATAATGTGATCACATGGTAGCTCACAGAAAGCAAGTCAACATGCTGACCAATTTTAATATGGCTAGTGTGCTTCTGCTGGTCATAAAATTTAATGCATTTTGCCAAGGTCTCTGAATGGGTCCCTGGCAAGATATTGGAGTCTGTAAATGTTATGAGTAAAACTATACATACATAATATTTGGACTTCTAAAAAGTCTGAAAAGTTTTAATTTTGGTACCTATTATAT
>JBBIGA010112646.1:0-10578 GCA_037576975.1 Alestes dentex | reverse complement strand
CTGAGTATTTACTCCTTGTACTGCGCTTCTTAAACAGCTGTTGTGGACCACTGTGCCCAGCTGAGGTCACTCGAATTTTTACGATGTTACCATTTCTTAGCTTTCGCGCAACAGTCTTTTATCAGTAGTTACTGTTTTCATACAGCCTAATATTCACTTTTATATCCACATTGGGGCGGACGCGCGAAAGACGCCACATTCCACGCAGCTACCAGCCAGAACGGAAACGAGCCATGCAATCATTTTTAATAGGCACTACAAATTGCACTTGCCAAACACCAGATCTTATCGTGGATTTACTTTTCTATTGGTAATTTTCTTTTTTTTTCTCTCTTCTAGGAACAACTGCTTAATCATCTTTTAGAAAGACTTCGCTCTCGATTGGAGCATATTCTGGGACGCATGCACCTGGACTTCTTAGAGTTCACTTGAAGTAACTGTAGTACGAGGCTGAAGTTGGCTACTTATTCACAGCTTCTGATTCTTCTGGCTTCTTATTCGGCAGCGTGTGAATCCAGGGCTGAACATTGCTCCTTATTCGTCGCGTCATTTTGAGGAGCGAAAGCTGCATAGTATACAATCCTCACGTCTTGTAAAATAATAAAACGTTTTAACCATGAAGTATTGCGCGAGGTGGTCTGTGTTTCTGGTCTGTGTTTCTTTGTTCAACTCATTCTTATTAAACTGTAATTGAGATTGAACACATTTATTAAATGTTTAATTCCCAACACACAGCGGGTATTCCACTGCATTGTGCACATTCATTTGAATAAGAAGCCAGGTGTCCCAGATCATTTTGGAAGTTTAAACCACTTTGGGCCAGGCAAATATGAACTTTATAATTGTCCTAACCCAGATTGATTAAATACATTTTAAATCCAACTGAAACATGCTATGTTGACATTATGCAAATTAATATCAATTAGCCATGTTTCCAAGACCACTGGAGGTCTTAACCACTTTGGGCCAGGCAAATATCAACTTCCCAGTAGACAATAGATACCCCACTATATAGAAATAGAGTAATTGTCCTGACCCAGATTGATTTAATACTTGTAAGATCAAATGAAAACATGACGCAATAAGAGGAATGAGACGCCAAGTCTCCAAGTCCATTTTGGAGGTTTAAACCACTTTTTCACGAAGGCCATCTCATTAAAAGTTCAGTGTAGATATTGTTCAATAAATCCGGTTAATATGCAACGTGTCGAGTAATATCTATTACTCAATTTTACGAACATAAATGGCAAATAGAGTAAACAGACTCACCGAAGCAGCATCACTGGCGTTGGTCGACATGGCAGTGGAGTGTAACCTGATTGGCTGGACGTGGGATGAATTGAGACAGGGATCGATTGCGTCTCCCTGGTTGCCCCGATGTTGACCCTGTATCTTCTGACGCTGAATTTGAATCTTTTGACACTGAATTTTTTTACACTGAATTATTTATTGAGATTTCTTTTTTCACGCTGAATTTTTTTATGCTGATTTTTTTCAACATTGAAAAATATAACCCAGAATACATAAAATATATGACACTGGTGGTGATGACACGGAGCCCAAGGCACAGTGTGTGGAGTATGGATTAACTCTTTTAAACGAGGCTCTACAACCCTCCACACTAAAACGACAAGCCACTTGGTAGCTATGCGTTTTGCCCAGTGTAATAAAGTTTTCACTGTCGCTGAGGAATTGGTGTTGCCAGCCGCCGCTGATACATGTCGCAAGATGGTCGGAGAAGCGGCCCCAAAAGAGCTACAAGTACCACTTTCGAATGATACTGTAAGTAGGTTGACAGCTGAAATGGGTTCTGACATACACAGTCAGGTTCTAGAAAGAATTAAAGGTAGTCCACATTTTGCACTACAGGTGGACGAGTCCACTGATATTACCAACGCGCCATTACTGTTAGTTTTCGTGAGATACTGTCAGGACACTTGTTTGCATAAAGTTATGCTATTTTCTGGTGAACTTCCAAACAGAACAACTGCACATGAGTGTGTTTGCTGTCTGGATGATTATTTCCAGCAATTGGTTATTTAAAATCATCTAATGTGGCCACGTGGGCCTTGGCAACATGCTGTTATAGATAGGTGGGCCTTAATGTTGAAAAGGTTTAGAACCACTGGTCTAGAATATTACATCAGTGATGTGTAGCTATGATGCTTACATAAAAAGGTCAAAAGCCCCAACCAGTTTGCTGACATTAAGTCCGATATACATATACTGGCACTAGGAGGACCTGGTTTTAATGTCTGACAAATATACACATAAAGGAAAGGAAAGTGGCCCCTTATAGTCATGCGTGAACACACCACAGCACACAGTGTGAAGTGTGAAATTCTTTCTCTGCATTTAATCCATTTAACACACTCACCAAGTGAAGCAGTGGGCTGCCACAAACGAGGGGCACTCAGGGAGCGGTGTGTGTGGGGACCCGTGGGTGTCTGTGAACCTGTCATTGGTCCACTTTTGGTGGGAACTGACTTGATGCTCTGGAGATGTTCTGACCCAGTCGTCCAGGCGTCACAGTTTGGAAGTGACAGCAGTGTTCCCTTTAACAGAGTTACACAAATGCAGTTCAAATATTTATTGTAAATCTCAACTTAAACATTAATGTACTCAAATCAGATATAAAAACAAAGCTATTTGCCCCTGCCAGGGCATTCACGTTTCGTCTAGTTTGTTACAGAAAAACAAGTTACCCTCAGAGTCCAGAGCATGGTGGGCGGAGCCATTATAGCAGCTGCAAAGGCGGAGCAACTCCATATGAAAGTCTGCGTATCTGAATGCAGTATCATTAAAGTCCCTGTTGGTGTAATGGTCAGGCGTCCCAATACTTTTGTGCATATAACAAACAAAAGTACGCCTGACCCCCGTGGAAACCAGCCGAGACGCACAGCGCTTCGTGCTGCGTGCACCCAAAAAAAGCACCAAACTTTCAAAATAAAAGGATTTTTAAAAACTGCATTAACGAGCCATAAATTAATTGTCGGTGTTAAGTAAATAACGCGTTAGCGCGATAATAACGCATTAACGTGCCCAGCCCTAGTTTAATTTCTTTTATTTTCATTTTTTTGACTCCTTAAACAATGCTCTTCATCTGTTAAATTCTATTTTCCTGAACTGTTCTACTTTAACCTGTGTAAAGTACCTTGAGCTGCCTGTGTATGAAGTGTGCTCTGTAATTAAATTTGCCATTCTTTGCCTTGCTTATAAGCTAGTGTCCGCAGTAGCCTACATAAGGTGGGAACAGTTTGTTGTAAAATTCTAAACCATTTCAGGAGTTGTGACTGGAGTTTATTATAAAACAGATTGAGCAACTCTGCAAAAGAGGACGACTGCTAATGATAACAGACGGCCTCTAATGATTAAAAAAGTGCAAGATTGTGTTTACTAAAACACAGCAATATGTCACATAGTACTACACTGCAGAACTCAGCACTGATTCCAGGGCATCTTATTTCCTCATATTATTCCCTATCACTACTGTCCTATAATAGTGCTCTCTCTCTGCCTCATTAAGCTAAATCCAGCATGTTTCTTTCACTGTATATTGGCCTTGTTAGTGCATGTCTCTTATCACAGGTTGCTGTGTCATGTCATTCAAAAGACAAAACTTTCTCTTTGATTGATGTTAAGTGAATTTGACTAACCTCTAAATGTCCTTGCTTTGTATTAAATGCAGGGAATATACCATTATACCATAGTCTACCATTAGCACTCCAGTGTAACAGTGTACCAATGATATCATAGTTCATTTTCCCTTCATGTCTCACTGCCCCCACCTATCACCGAGCAAAAACAACAGTCTTCACCTAAGCTGCACATACCCTTATTCAGACAATAAACACTTTTTATTTGATTTTTGATTTGAAAGTTTAAGAAAGCTGATGCGCATACTGATTCTGGCCTGCTCACCAGATTTTCACCTGGACCTTTAATTTAATATATACATGTGTGTGTGTATCACCAATACTGATGATATACATAAAACAGGTTTCTTACTCCAGGTATGACGTTTTCATTTTGAAACATCTGCAATTAACGGCGGTGAAACCCTAGTGAACAATATCGTGTTTAGTCCACAGTTATTCCCCATTTAAAATATGTTGTTTAACCAAAGGCAGTTTGCGAGGAACCTGGTCACTGTCAGTTTTTTCATCGTATCTAAGGACAGCTAGAGGCTGCCTGTGAGAATGTTCTTGCTGGAAAAGGGTAAATGAGGCTAAACGGCTACAATGTTAATCGAATATTGCTTGGCCAACCATACAGGAATCTTCACTTACTTTGGAAAGTAGAATAACAATCCAGCATAGTTCTGTTTTTGGAGTAAAACAGGTTTTGGGAAGTGGGACAAACTACTAAATGCTGATTGATTACTCGTGCTTACTGATGTCATGAATGTACGTCAATTTCTTGAACTGGAAATGAAGTGTTTTAAAATATCACAGAAGTGTTGAAATGTTTTATGTTGTTCTGTCCTGAGAAAACAAGTGCATTTGTCTATATAAAATTATTAATTATTTACAAATTAAAAGCACCCAAGCTCTTTGAGCAAAGTGCATGTTTGTCACTATGGCCATTTACAATGGTCAGAGAAGATTCCAGCAATGCATCGAGCCAATATTAAATACCTGCTTGGCCAAAACTCAATAAAGAACTCTCAGTGGAGATAAAATACACACTACCAGTGGAATATACCAGCTTGCGGAGTAAACTCACGGAACATCTTTGGTAACTGCTCAGTAAGCTCAAACAGCTGTGCTTCTCTATACCATGTCAGGAGCTGTGGTGAGTATGTGACAGAGAGGATGTATCGCCCCCATTTCATGCCTCAAGCTGTTTATCTGCTCCTATAGGACTCAGATGCTCTAATAAAAACTGGAAGGCAGTTATTATGACTTCACCTGAGGGTCGAAGACCGAAACTGTTTCACTGCCATGACAGATTAACCTTCCCTCGCCCACCTCATTGCTTTCAGTACTGTTCAGATAACTAGTGTCATCATATCTAGCATAATTAGCTAAAAACCTACCTCCGCTGAGATGTTGGAAAGGGCAGAGCGGAGACATAATGATGTTTGATCATCCTTGCTGCTCTTTGCACAACATAAAAAAACACGAGGAGTTAGTAAGAGTCCGCTGATTCGTGATTTGCCTTGCAAATCCCTTAATAACACAAATTTGTGCAGTAGTACTACTGAACACATAAAATGGTCCATGCAGACATAGATATCTACCAAAAACTGGGTTTGGAGAAAAGACACATTGCACTTGGCCAGTTTTAGTGCTTTTGGCCCCCAAGGTTCACTTTTGGCTTAAATTTGAAGCATTTTACATCATAAATTCTAAAGATCACAGGTCAATAATTCAAAATTCAAAAAAGAAAAATAGCCTATAGGCCATTTTGATTAGATACAAATGCAAATGTGAAAAATAATCTCCCTTCGTCCCTAAAAAAGTGAAAAGATCAGAGGGATGCAAATAAGTGAAAACAGCAGTGGTATGAAGTGCTTTGTTTATGCTTCTTGTCTGGTGTTTTCACTTTGTGTTTTACTTTGTGTCAGCATGCATGATTTTTAGAGCACCACTTCCAAAGAAACAACTAAATGTTCACCTTTGTGTTGAGCATGTGACCCACCCCCCAGCGGAGTTCTTTAAAAAAAAAAGTTGTTCTTGTACACATAATTCAAAAAAGTGGGACCAGCTTGTTTTTTGCTCGTTCATGTGCTCACTGAAGCCTAAGCGCCAGAAATGCTGCGAAAACAATAACATTACTTGTTAGGCACACAACTATTTGTTAGACTTTCTCACAGCTTGGCCACTGATCTGATTTTTTTTGTTGTTTTCCCCGTTCTTGGCACGTTTTTAATTTGGCACACTCCAGAGGTCTCTGCAGCTTTAGCGTCTCCCTTGTGTTAACACAATGGCTGGACGAGGGGCACTGGAACAGGCAATTTTAGTGAAAACCTTCTTTTCAGCAGTGCCTAAATTCATCACCCGTCTCCCATGTGTTTTTGGGCGTAGGTCTTTCCTTTTGCCGTAACTGATTTTCTGCCACACAGACCCAATAATTTATTCTCTGACATGCTCGGTCACATGCGCATATTAGGCATGCAAGAGTACGACTGAGCGTAGTCTGATTTATTAAACAGGGTTTATCAACTCAAAATGTTGCTACAATGGTAGTTTCAGTTAGAGAAGGGCAGAAAAAAATCACGCATTTTTCTTATTGCAAATGCTCTGCTGCATATTTTCCTCAGGGTTTTTGATTCAGAATGAATGTCTAGGTGTGTTATGGAGTGTTATCAGAAACGGAACACATGGCAGAATATCTAATTAATGTATGTATGGATGCATGGTTGTATGAAAGTGTGTGTGTGTGTGTGTGTGTGTGTGTGTGTGTGTATGTGTGTGTGTGTGTGTGTGTGCATGTATGTTATGAATGTATGTAGATAAGGAATGTCTGCATGCACTGTGTGTATGTATGTAAGTATGTATGAATGTATGTATGACCAAAATGCTAGTTTGTTTTTATCTAAAAAAAAAAAAAAAGTTCTTAAATGCATCAGTGTTGAAAGCTGTGCTCCATTTCATTACCAATAATGCAATGCAATAAAGGTGTTGGTGTGTTCTAGGACTGTTTTCTCTTAAATCTGAGGACACGAGCCATAGCACAAATGTAAATGGTGTTAGTTTGATAATGTGTTTAATAAATCACACACATCTCGGCAAAGTGTTTTCATTTGTATATTTCTGACTGAAATAGCTTAACAAACCACTGGCAAAAAGGAACATCAGACCATCATCTCTGGATAATGGCAAATAAAATGGGGGAAGAAGAATACTTTTCAAACAAAGCCTGAAAGGTTTCACAGTGTAACATCTACTGCACAAAACGTCTATCACAACATACAAAACATTTGTTCGCCAAAGTAATTGAACTAAGACAAAAATATTTACCAAATAAAAAAAAAAACCCTCTTTTTGATCCTTCATGCTTGGTCATTTTATGGAAGTTGAGTATAAGTTGTCATTCAGTAGTTTTTATTTATCCAATTTTGTTTTTTCTTAAAGCTACAGAGAGAAACTGAGCAGAATTTAGTCACGATTACAGGTGAAAAAGAAGTTTTCTTATTGTTTAAAATACAATCTTGTCTCTTCAGGTCTGATACACTGAATCTCAAACAGCTCAAAGATTACTTGATTATTTCCTATGACTTTATACTGGAAACCCGTTGTATGCCATATTCTGATGGATGGAATATTACCCAACACTAAAAACAGACAGACATTTACTCAGCCTGAACATGTGAGAGTTTCTGATATTAAATATGAACATCTGATTATTACATTTCAGTTTATGAGCACGAGTCAATAATTGTACAGTTTACAAGAACTGATTTTAGATAAGAATCAAATTATTGCTTGCCTTTGTGGTTGGTCTTGCTGGTTGCATTGAATATTCTGCTACCATACATATAACTTAACACACTACTTCTTTGCATGTCCAGGACTAAATAAAAAAATACATATGTATCTCCACACACATAAGTAGTCCATAAACGATGCTGTTTGTCAGAAACTGGATTCAGCTGGTATTTCATTTGCTACAAACACATCATGGGTGTGGATGACACAGAAAGCAGCTTGAATACTTCAGAAATGGACAAAGCCTTCAGTACATCTTTCTAGTGGGTTTAAAGAGGCATATTGGGTTTAAAGTGATATCACATCCATGAATGGACTCTGGCATTAAACAAATACTCTATTCCCTGCACTGTTACCTTCAGTTCATTTTTAAGTGCATGTGTAAAATGGTCTATTATACATGGGTAAAGTACTTCATGCTGTATTCGAGGTCTTTTAAGAAAACATGCCTTGCATTTATTCTCTCTGAGGCCATTTTAAAGAAGAAGAGCATACTTATTTAAAGCATGAGTACAAATATCTTTTAATGATGAACATTAAACATAAGTACCTGTTTTTCCAGAGCAGTATAAATTTAGGGTTGTTTTTATGGACTCCTATTAGTAAACAGATGGTGTGAAGCATCTAAAAAAACAGCACTGGCTGAGAGAATGGAGTGGCGGTAGCAGAGAACAGAGAGTATTTGTCAGTTTGAGCACCTGTGCATGAAGATACTTAGTGGAAGTGACAGCTCTACCAGAAATATCACAAGCTGCTGTCTCTAGTTTAACGGCCATGGGACAGATTAGGCCGCGTCTTAGTCATGAACATTCATTTGTCTGAACATGATTAGTCACGATGTTAGACCTTTAAATTAGTAACAAAGTGTCACCATAACAGGCATGTGCTGCCCTCTTTTTGACAAACTAGGCAGAAAGGGAAACAAAACTCCTGGTAAAAAGGACTTAGAATCAGGGCTCTCCAGAAGTATTGGCACCCTTATGTAATATGAGTGGAAACGGCTGATGGAAATTCTCCTTAAGGTTTGTCATGTTCTCTTTATGCAATAAAGAGAAAATACATTTCATATGAAAAAGTCACTGGTGATCACAAAATGTATTTTATTCTGCAAAAAGTGTGTCGTAACTCTTGGCACTCCACATTTAGTATATAGTGCAACTCTCTTTTGCCAGGAGAACAGCACTTAGTCTATATAAGCCTTAGGAACGCAGAGGAGGGGATTTTCGACCATTGCTCAAAGCAGAATTTCTCCAGATCTTGGAGAGTCCTGGCTCTTCTGTTGTAATGTTTTATATGACTTTATAAGAACACAGACGAAGAGATTTTCAGGCTGGTTCATGATCATTTTGAATTCATGAAACTTCTTAATGATCTGTTGATGTGGACATTCTAAGTCAACCTCCTCTTTTCCAGTGTCCGTTCCCTGATATGTGTCAGTACAGTTTTACCTTATCATAATGGATCACCAGTGGTGATATTTATGAGTTTTGGAACCTATGTCACCTCATTTTTGTACCTCAGTTGAAACAGGAAATCATTGACTGCTTAAAAGTTCCAAAACGCTTATTGAAACTTAAAAGTAGTTACATATGGATGGGATTCTTTTTCACTAATGGTTGCTTTATTCTTAGACTAAAATGACCAAATGTTAAATATAAGATTTATTTTCTATTATCAACATAATACTAAGTTGATTTTTCTATAATCTTTAGCAAGGGTGCCAATAATTCTGGAGAGCAATCTATGCTGATTCAGCACACTTAAGTTGAAGCAACATTTACTTGTCAGCATTACAGGACAACCACTGTTTTATGGAGTAAACATTTTTCATTTTACTAGCATTAAGAACTGATGACATGTTAAATGTATATAAAGAGAACAAAATTGTTCTAATACTGAGGTTAGAATACTATTTGTGTGCTTGCTGTATGTATGCCCACTATCTGTACACCTGTCTGTAATGAAAATGCAGGGGTAGCAGAGAAGGTCATGTTTTATTTGCAATCTGAAATCTGAAACTTAAAGGAACCAGTTAGACAGCGCTGAGGTTTAGACGCAGTATGCGTTCTGTGCAGGCTTGGGATGCAAGTTGCATACAGCCGCAACATGACAGCATCTTCAAGGCCGTGACGTACACACCAAGATAGATCTGGGTTTAAATACCTACGCCGTGCATTAAAGCCACAATCCGGAATTTATGAATGACCGTTTTGGTAAACAGTGAACGAAAAGCCTGGGTCTCAGAATCAGCAATGAATGACAAATAAAAAATTGTGTAGTAGTGGTGTTTTTGTTTTTTGATAAAATACCTTCAAGAGAAAATTAAATCATCACTGTCAGAACAAAGCCTTGTATCTCTCTTAAGAAATATGTTTACAGTGAAGAAAAAACTGTAAGTAAATGTAATTTCTTTTACACGTTTATTGATCAATTCATCTTCAAACTGCGAAACAGTATATAGGGAAGCTGGCTTTTTTTCAAATGAGATACAAAATGTCCAAAAAAGAGATACAAGGTTATTTTCCAACAGTGAAAATGTACATTTAATGGAAAAAATCCCTGTTTGTGGCCTTAATTTTTTGATATGGTCAAACTACAGTATGGATTGTTAATGACAGAAAGACAAAATGTGTCAAAACATCCAAAGTCCTTTATCAGGGTGACAGAGACACATGTAACATGCCTAGAATCACCACTTTTTTGGAAAATAAAAATAGTAAAAGATAAATAAGACACTTCAAGAGCACTATAGTCCTCAGACAGCAGGCCCAGGCAATAGAAATGCCAAAAGCAGCAGCCATAGGTTGAATTCAAACAAACCTTTAGCATATAATTTATAAATGCAAAACAGACAAGCCTCATGACCAACTGACAGTATGTACACACTGATAAATCAACACCATGTTAAGCCATAAAAATATACATGGTATAGTCCAGTATACTGACAAACTCACAATGAAATTTGACCTGTCAAGATTTCACCTTCAACTCCTCCATTAAAATACACTACACACATTCACAAACTCAGCTTCACTCTTAAATAAAAAAGTACAGTTCCAAGTCCAATGAAATCACAAAGACATTTTTTTTAATAGTGAAAAAAGACAATATGGTCAATATATATATTACATATATCTGTTATTGT
>JBBIGA010112635.1:0-10580 GCA_037576975.1 Alestes dentex | reverse complement strand
CACGCACGCACATACACATACATATACACACGCTCATACACACACACACACACACACACACACACATACACACATACATACATACACACAGACGCACGCACATACACATACATACACACACACTCTCATACACACACACACACTCATACACATACATACACACACACTCTCATACACACACACACACACACACTCATACACATACATACACACACATACACACACATACTCATACACATACACACACACACACCCACACACACACAGCACTGATGCCTGTGTACTCCTTTACTAAAGGCTGTTCTCTATGCAGGGGCTGCACAGGAAGTACGGGTTGCCTAGCGACAGGCCGTATTTCAGGAAGGCCAATGCGTTTCACTTCCCGGACGAGGCGTATAAGGACGGCTACCTGCGCAATCCACACACACACCTGACTCCGCCCAGCGTGGAGGACGCCAAGGTAGGATCGTTTCAGAAACACACACAGACACACACACACACACACAGGCAGCATGAACCTGTTTAGCACCTCGAGGTGGCCACCACAGTTCAGACTCACACCACGGACACCCCCGCTCCAGATATCCCTCCTGCGTGTTCGCCCTGTATGATCTATAATACTGTCTCTCTGTATCTCTCTCTCTTTCTCTCTATTGATGTTTTCCTCTCTCTCTCTCTCTTTCTATCGGTCTATCCACCTACGGAATGTTATCATCTAGTAATATTATTATTAGCTGTTCTGTTCTAACAAAAGGAAGGTTGTTGAAATGCCAAATATCTGTCTGTCTATCTATCTATCTGTCCATCTGTCCATTGGTCTCTCTATCTCTCCATTTCTCTACCTGTCTATCTATCTATCTATCTATCTATCTATCTATCTATCTATCTATCTGTCTATCTGTCTATCTACAGTATCTGTCTGTCTCGTCCAAGGACTTTGTTCAGTAGTGGATCTGAAGGGGGGCGTGGTGTTATGACCTATACTGTTAAACCTTCAGATGGATGCATTGATGCTTATGTACACCTCTACTAATCAGTGTTCTCTCTCTCTGTCTCTCTCTCTCTCTCTGTCTCTCTCTCACTGTCTCTCTGTCTCTCTCTCTCTCTCTCTCTCTCTCTCTCTCTCTTGCTCTCTGTCTCTTCCTCTTTCTCTCTCTCTCTTGCTTTCTCTCTCTGTCTCTGTTCTCCAACCTTCACCTTCACACTGTGTGACAGATGTGTTTAGCACATACGCTTATGCCTCCCAGCTCCAACGCTGTACAGTCCCCTGAGAATAGCATAGGACCTCAAAAAGGCCTCAAAACCAGGCCTCAGCATCTTTGTCTGATCTAGGCCATGTCCTACACATGCAAACACTCACATATTCCTCTTGTATATTTCAGAGCATTCTGCCTGATGAACACTCTGCTACCGTTAATGAAATGGATGCAGTGCGCTACAATAATGACCTTTTCGTAATTTCGTAAAAACCTTTTTGAATTTCATTGCGTGAATGTAGGCTAATTGTGAAAATGGCCTAGCGCTTCACAGCACTGATGATGCATACACATGTGTGGGTGAGACCAGTGTGTGTGCAAGACACAAAGATCCTATACTCCCAAAATAGCGGCCTCAGTGGGACACATGAGCTTAAAGAAAAAAAAATATTTTTTTTTATGTTTTCATTTCGTCTCTTTGTTTTTATAGTAGGCAATGCAAAGTGTGTGTGTAAGTATGTGAATGTGAGAGAGAGAGAGAGAGCGAGAGAGAGAGAGAGAGAGAGAGAGAGATGGAGAGAAAGAAAAAGGGAGAGAGAAATAGAGGCCGAGTTACAAAAAGGGTGTGTGACTGTGAGTTTTATGCCCTTGTTGTGGAGCTTTTCTCCATGGACTGTCTGCCCCATTAACCGCACTATGAGGGCTGGCACACACCACACAAACACTCAGAAATATACACACAAACACACACACACACACACACACACACACACACACACACACACACACATCCAAACCTCTCTCTTCCTCTCTTGTGCACTCTCTCCCTGCAATCATCAGCAACATTCCTCTGCTCGAGCACTCACTGGTTTATTCGCACTGAGTTTCAGTCTAGCATCAACATTAAATCCATTTTAGGAAAGTTTGCATTACTGATAGCAGTGAGAGGATGCTAGAGCACAGTCATTCTAGCATCTAGCTATTTCATATTTTTTTAAATAAAATTACACCAAAAGTTAAATAGCAGGTTTTGGGTACCATACAATATAAATCCAGTACTAAAATTGATTCATTGAATTGAATAAAGAAAAGAAATCAGCAGTTGGTTGAGTGTGTCCAACAGTTCCTTTCATTTTGAATGAATGAAACGGGTAAATTTTAGTAGATTTAATGACACTTAATTGGCGTGTGATCCTGAGTTTTACGTCTGGCATCATTATACGGTTGAAAGGCAGAGCTTCCCATCATTCTTAACGGTTTGTCAGGATCTGTTAATTAGCTCTTACTTTTCTTACTTATTGTCAGTTAAATTCAATTTTGGGTTACAGCGTCATCTTTGGCGCTAAAGGTTAGGATTGTACATATATACAATGAACTAATATGAACCTAAAATGTGAGTTATGTAGTGAGAAATTGAAGTGGAGGCCAATAGTGTGTAGTGTTCAGACACTTTTCTTTTTTAGTCCATATATCAACTTCAAATTTATATGCATACTTTTGCCTTTAGACTTATGAATCTGATCAAAAAGATGTAATCAAAAGCACAATGATTAGTTTAATTATGAAAATGATAGGGAAAATAGTATTCAGACGCTATGTACATCTGTGAAAGGGTAAAAAAAAAAAAATTTGACCAAGTTCTCAATAATAATGCTTCAGAAACCCAGACCCCCAAACATATAGCCAAATATAACTCAAGGAAACTGAAGGCGTTTGCGTGGCCTAGCCTCTCTCCTGACTTCAAGAATCCAACAGAGGGGCTCTCATAACCGTGGAGACTTCCAGCTGAAGATGATTTTCCAAGAGAAATGAGCCAAAACAGAACTGCAATGCTGTAAAAAACTGCAACAATGGCTTTGAAAGTAATGTTAGACAAATCTTTGTTTATGTATATGCACACATATTTTTATTCATATGTATTAGTACAAAGTGAAAAGAAACTGGAAGTACAGCACTGTACACAATGAAAACCATATTCAGAACCGTTTAGATGAGCAGTGCTTGCTTTTCATATTAATATTACTAAATATGCTAACTAAAACAGAAATAAATAAATACAAATAACATTAGATGGTGAACAGTGTTTGTATGCATATCAGTGTTCCTTGTGGAAACCCAATATTACTCGAAGTTTCCATCAGAAACCTGATTTGACTCAGTCAGCCCCAAATGAAATTAAATCAAGAGCTGCTGATGGAATTTTACAAATCTAAACAACGGCCCGAGAAATCTCGATACGTTATGCTTATGTTTGGATTTATTCTAGTGTTAACTTAAGAGAGACACTTTATCAAATGCTGAGAAAAATGGCTTGAAACTATTTGCTTAAGTGCCTTAGACTTTTTGCACTGTACTGTATATTAAAGTACAAAAACACATGTCTGAGTACTTGTTTCCCCTCACTGTATATTCATCTTATGTGTGATGTTTTGTGAAGGCACATGAAGCTAGAAGAAACCAGCATCTTTTAACCACCAGCAAGTCATTAATGTCAGTCAGTTATTTCTTCTTGTTTGGTAGACATTATTATCTACTCTGGAAATGAAGCTGCTCGCTAAAATATTAATGGATCCGAGAGGGGAAATGGTCAGAGTCATTTAGGAATCGATATTTAATAACTCATCTATGGTTACTCAGCCCAGAAATACAGTTCCAGTGCAGGTCATTACGTGTTATTTCTTCCACTCTCCCAAAGAGTGTTTTCAGGGAGCGATGGAAGGAGGGAGTTGTTGCGGGAAAATGCTCGGTGGTAGACTTAATGCACAGGCCCTGTGTGCCAGCGTTGCTTTGAGAGCACAGAGCGCCAGAGCACCTCCATGGGCACAAAAACAGGCCAGAACACTTCACCACCCACATTCTAAAAGTGGAACACGGTCTACAGGCTTTTATTAGAGTTAAAAAGCGGGTTAGGAGACCGAACAAAGGAGCGAGGTACCAGAAACAGCTGCTCAATCTTATTCAGCCGAACACGACTCAGAATCAGTGGCTATGACATCCTAATGAAGTGCTTTTTTTTTTGCCATTTAGTTCATATTGCGTGTGTGTGTGTGTGTGTGTGTGTGGTTATGTATAGTTATGTATTCATACTGTATACATTCACATAACTAGTCAGTTTATCTTAAATATCTGGCACAGGGCATTTAAAAAAAATGAAAACCTACAAAAATACAGGATTTTGTTCGGACAGCGACAATTCATAAGTTGTTAGAAACTACTGCTACTAGATCAAACCTCATGTAAACTTTATGTAGCAAGTCAATGAAAGAAACATATATGCAAAGAAAGAACAGAGGGCACTTCAAACCATATGTGTCCAACATCACTGTTCACAAATGCAAAAAAGTCCTCATCTGAATGGCTTTATATCTGGGGAACCCAAAAATCAACCCTGCTTCCAGCTGTTATTTTTTTTTAAATTATGAATCTAAGATTTAAGTTCATTAATTTTTTGACTGTTATCAAATGTTAGAATAATGAAATCTTATTATTAAATAATAACTGCCTTTGACTAGCAACTTTAAGCTACAAATAAATATGTCAGTCTCATTTTATTCATCACAGTTCACACTACTAATCAATTATTAATTTAAAGTAAAAGGAAAATTCCTGCTTTTTATTTGCCTTTTGCCCTGTGACTGCTGGAACAGGGCACTATTCGTGACCCTGGTTAAGGATAAGCAGGTAATGGAAAAATGGATGGGAAAATACCGACAGTACACTGTGTCCAAAATGTGTCCCTTATTACTATTCCATAGGTTTGAAAATCTGGATCATTTTTTAGAAGCAGAATTTGTGGTGGTAGTAAACACTCTCAGACACAGCACTGCATTGGTTTTCTCATTTCTTCGTGACAGGAGATTCCGTTGAGATGGTGCCTGCAGTTGCTATGCTTTTTAGAGAACCAAACAATGCGGGACATTACATGTGCTCCCTGTCTGCTTATTGCAGTGTTGGATTGTGAAGAGTTATTTTTTCAGAAACCACTGCTGAAACCTAACATAGTGCACCATGCAGTGGATAGGAGTACACTGTGAGAGTGTAATATTGTGAATCTTATTGTATGTGGTCAGAATAAATCATGTCATGCCTAAGGCATGAGGTTAGTGTGTGCTGCGAAAGGTTAAATTTGGAGGACTCACTGATCAGACCTCATTACTTTCCTCCACCGCCGCAGGAGAAGATTAGTGTTCCTTACACCCGGGTGTGTGATTTTTTTTTTTTTTTTTTTTTTTGCTCTGCATTTGCTCCCAGGTCATTCACCCATCCAATATGGCAACCCACCATTTGACCTTCAGAGGGGACGGGCTAGTGCTGTAAATTATACACTGAGCAGGCAGTTCTCAATGCATCCCACTCCAATAATTATACACTCTCTCAGGACTCTCAATGTGAGGCCTACTCATCTGCCTCATCTCTACACTCCCCAGGACCCCCACACGATTTCAGAATATGTTTAAAGCGTTTACAGGGCCTTCCAGATTTACTGGCACCAAAGGTAAAGAGGAACAAGAGGACTGTGCTTAGACTATAGAGAAGAATCTGACCTCTCATGTCTCAAAGTAACATTTTCCAGTAAAAAAAACCCAAAACAAATTATGGATCCTGTAATATGTACACATGCTATGGCCTATTTTCAGTAGCTAAATACAAAACAAAGCAAAAAGGCTGTTTTTATTATGTTAATGGAGTAATAAAATTGAGTGTATAAATGTGAAGATATTGACCATGTATTACAATCTGCAGGAAAACAGTCTGATTGTGTCAAAAATGAGATTTTACAAGACTTTATCAGCACAACAATTTTTTGTTTATTTGTACGATTCGTCCTGGGTTCCAGGCTAGCAATTGTGCAAATGTCACTTTTCTTACACTTTCACCACAAATCCAGCACTTACAGTACAGTACAGTTTAAATACTGGCAGATACTTGACCAGTCTCACGCATGTTTAACATGAACAACATTTGTAAATTAACTGAAATACCTAACGTGAGTGATTACATCTACTAATGATTGAGTGATTATTTTTCAGCCAGTCCAGAAGCCAACACTAACAGAGTGAATCAAACGGCATAGATCAGCAAGTTAACCATAGCAGAGAAAATAGAAGGTTATGATTATTTTGTATACGTTTTAAAATTATATATGTATGTGTAAGCATAGAATGACAGCTGAAAACGTTTGTAAGTACAGTAACATATTGATTTTGACCCCTTAAACTGTGCTCTGCTGCCTGCTGATAAAACACAACACTGATGCCATGCAATGGGATTTTAAATATAATTTTCTCAGTACGTGTACATTTTTCTAAGAAATATAAATGGACAAAAAAAGTAATATATTTGTAATGAGAAGGCTTTCTGCAGATGAATTTGAATATTTACTTTGGATCAGTTTTCTGTGGTTAGAGCCAGTTTTAGCCTCCTGGCAAAGGCAAACAGATTTGGTTCTAAACATTTTTTGTGTTGAATGGAGTTCTTCATGACACATATCCTAACAAGCATCACATAAACAAAATGCGCCACAATATCATTGATCTACCTCCATACTTAGCATAAAGTTCTTTTCTGCATAACTTTTACATTTAACTTGGCTGTTTGTAGAAATTTGATTACAGAACTCCAGTGAAGTTTAGCTAACTCCAGGTGCTAATACAGGTCACATATAAGATAAGAGAAACACCACTGGCTGCTCATTCGTGTTGCACTCACTGACTGTTTTCCCAGTAATTTTATAATTGCAGACTGTAGCTCATCTGTTGCTTCCCAATGTACCGGTCATCTACTATTTTCATTAATGGAAAAGGACCATCATAGAACGAACACTAGCAATGGATCCCTCTCCGCTCAACAATGATTCTGACATGGAAGTAACCCTGACCCTGGAATGTTGTAACTGGTATGGGTGTATCAGACAAATCACTGTTGCTAGGGTCTTTAAACCCTTTGGGCACTTAATGAACACTTCATTACACACATGACCCATGTTGTTGTGCTTTATAGGTAGGATTACAAACTGTAGCCCATGTTTCCACATGCCCTGATCAGGGATCAGTTTCTGGACTGCACTTGGCTGGGTGTTTTTGTTTGGCAGACCCGTCTCAGCAGAGATAATGAGGGGTGTAAAAAGTCTAGCAACATAGCTACCAATGGAACGTGCATTGTCCTGCCAAATCCATGTTAATGTCTGGTCAGTGGAAGTACTGTAGTGAAAACAAGTGGAAATAAGAATTCATTCTCTAGAGAAAACACACTTCTGCTCATTTCAATGCATAATTCGTGTTTAATCGAACATATCGAAAAATAAAACAGAAAATGTAGCCTTTGCAAAGGTTATTGCATGTTTATATATTTTTTTCCCCAGGGAATATGGACTTTTTTTCAATCAAACATTTGACAGATTGATACGGGGTGTTCAAACCTTTGCAGATTAAAACACATGTTTCAGGCTATAATTGTCCTAGTTTTTTTTTTTTCCTTGTGCTGATGTGAACCATATTGAACCTTTCCAGTGTTTTGCTTACTTTCCTGTGTGTAGCTTTCAGATACTTTGCATTTAAAATGAAAAAAGTGCTGTTATTATTATAATTAGGGGGAAGTGAACTAAGATGAGTCCATCTGTAGGAATAATAAATTGAAAATATCATGCTTGCATTCTCTGTAGAAGATGTTTTCATTTTTTTTTTTTTTACTTAGAATATCAACAAATCATGTATTCTGACCGGGAGTGTTCATATCTTTGCATATGACTGTGTATGGTAGGTATATCTGATAACGTGGCCACTAAATGTAAGTATTTCATGTTATATATATGGTATTTCTGCTGTACCCCCCAGTTGTGTGATTTGGCTGCAGAGGCTTTTGTCTGGCACCTTCCGTGTAGTTTGTTGACATGGTGCTGGTGTCTAGTTGTAATTTTGGAGACTTTCCCTACTGGAAGATTAGCTTTTATACTTTTATAGTTGGATGATAAACAACAACAGTTGCGTCACGGCTTTTTTTGTTGTTGTATATGAAGGTGCCAGTAGTGTGGAAGTGCATCTAGCCATAGTTTTTTTTTTTTACTTTCTCTCATAGTTCAGTGTGAGGTGACCCCAAGTTTTGTAGCATTTATTGCTTTGCTTTACTAAGGGTGCCTTGAAGTTATTCTTCCATTGTCTATGTAGGGTCTCTGAGGGTCTGACACAAGTCCTCTCTGGCTGTTATTCTATAGCCAGCACTGGTTTGCCATAATTAGATTTTCAGCTTCCTCCTCCTAAATGTCTTTACTGCTACTTTACTGAAGCAGGAGGCGTTGATCTCAAAAGGATCTGTTTAAAGGGATTTCCATTAAGATGCTGTAAATCTCAACAGAGTAATCAGTATGCACAGCTGGTGCTATTACAATACGTGCTTCACAGAGTTTCAAAAAAGCTGTAAGGAAGCCTATGCGATCTACAGTAGGCTAATGATCACAGCATGTATGCGGACACAAGGGCTCCCAGGACTTTTAAAAAGGATTAGGGAAACTCTCTGTGAGAGTAATGAATGCTGAATGAATGATGTGTAATGGCTCAGCTCATTTCACTACAACACAGCATGTCATGTGATGAGAGTCAGGGGCAGCATTTACTGTGAAGACCACTAGAGGGGGCTGCAGGACAGCAGATGAAGCCACTGCAGAGCTACTGCAGTCTGCCTTCAATCACCCAGACCGTATGACTCACAGGTGCTGAATCAAGTAACATATAAGAAATTAATGTATGTTTTACTGTAAATATACCCAAATAGGAGCAAATTCAAACGAATCTTTTCCAAGTTAAGTGGTCTTTCACATGCTTTAATTGGTAATTTAATAGGGGATTTAATGTTTCCACTCATTTATATCTGTATCCTATATGAATAAAAGTAGTAGTTCCGCTATTTTTGGAGGGTTTTCCACAAGATTTTGGAGAGTTTCTGTGGGAATTTTTGCCCATTCATGAAGTTCATGAAGGCACTGATGTTAGACGAGAAGGCCTGGCTCACAATCTCCATTCCAGTTCATCTCAAAGGTGTTGGATGGGGTTGAGGTCAGGACTCTGTGAGGGCCAGTCAAGTTGTTCCACACCGAACTCATCCAACCATGTCTTTATGGACCTTGCTTTGTGCACTGGGGCACAAAAGTAAATGTTCTTCCCCAAACTGTGTCCACAAAGTTGGAGGCATGGTGTTGTCCAAAATGTTTTGGTTTGCTGCAGCATTAAGATTGCCCTTCACTGAAAGTAAGGGGCCTAGCCCAAACCCTGAAAAACAGGTGTGTCCAAATATTTTTGCCCATAGTGTGTTTTTGTTTTCCAAATGTGTGCTTAGTTTACTCAGCAGACAGCATGTGTCTCAGCTAGGGTTCAAACCTGCGACTAGGCCTGTGCGTATTTTATGTCTATGCAAAAAGCATTTTAGGACATCTTCAGACTACTCACTACTTCAGACTGGACATCTTCACGCCCCAGGAAAAACACTGCCTGGTCTCAGCTCTGGTACAATCTGGCACCAGGTGAAACGACCACAGATTAAAATAGTATTAGGCTAAGCTAAGCACCTACAGATGACTTGGAAGATTGAGAGACGTTTGCAAATGAGAGACGACTCTTTTTTTCTATGTGAATTACAGTTTCTTGGTCAAATTAAAGATAGCAGTAGAATAGTATACTGCAGCCACAGTAGTTTATTTAGGCTTATTTTTACTTAGGGAAAATAATAAAAAATAAGGTTTATAAGTAATTTGGCATGTGTGTCCTATGTGTATAATAACAGACACAGGACACCCAGCATTTATTTATATTATTGTTAACATATTATTTTATGCTAGATTTTCAGTTCAGTTCAGTAGTTTTTATACAGCAGCTCACATGCTGATTAAAAATGTCACATTTTGGCTAATTTTAGGAGGAAAGCTAATTTAGCTAACAATAGGAAGTAATGATAATGTACAAATGCCTTTTAAGATATCATGTATAACATTTTCTTAATTTATTTAATCCTAAAATAGTCCAGCAAGAGGCACTGTGGGTCCATGTGAGATATACTTTAATTCCTGCACCAGACTGTGTTCTTCAAAATACAATGGAATGAAAACACACTGTTAACAGAGAAAATGAAATATAGGGCTTTGTGGGCTGTGTGTGTGTGTGTGTGTGTGTGTGTGTGTGCATGTGTGAGTTTAAGCTGTGCCTGATTTAGCAATGATTCGCTGGTGCTCTTTGGCAATGTTCTCACTTTTGGTAGCGTGGTGGCACCCTTGTTCTATAAATACATTTCACAATACACACACACACACACACACACACATACAAACACACACACACACACACACACACACACATACACACACACACACACACACACACACACACACACACACACACA
>JBBIGA010112624.1:0-10580 GCA_037576975.1 Alestes dentex | reverse complement strand
CTCTCTCTCTCTCTCTCTCTCTCTCTCTCTCTCTCTCTCTCTCTCTCTCTCTCTCACACATGCACACACCCGTTTGTGCGTAATGAAGACTGTAAATCAGATTGGACACAGGATGACAAATCACACATTTTCACATTTTTGGCCAAAGACTCCTTGTAATTCAAGTCTAATAAGAACCATGTCTAGCTGGAAGGTTTCATTCACCAATTCACCAGCTGCCCAGAGTACAAACAGCCAGGGCCCGGCGGTGTGATCCTCATCCTCTGACATGTTTATCCTGCGGGGAGTGGTGGTATTTCACTCCAGCGTGGGTGACCTCACACTCTCTGGACTGCCTTACATACAGTCTTTGGCACTAGAAATGAATATTTTACATTTTTCTGCATCCCCACTTTGTGTGATTTTAGAAATCAAAACCACCATCATTTTTTTTTTTGGTTATCATTTACCAAGCTCTCTCTATCTCTCTTTTCTTGTTACTGTTCCTTTAAGATAAATGTAAATGTTCCTCGTTCTCATTGGTTGCCTTGTATTTGTATAATCCAAAAGCAGTCTGGGATTAAATGTCATGAACAAAACTGAACTTTGAATGTGTTCATCAGAAATGACATCATAGCCACGACTATTTTTGCAGCCTAGCTTCCGTCCGTGGTCTGTTTGGGCTGGGGATGTTATGTCTTTAGTGATGTTTAGATACCGCATCAAAATCTGTTTTCCTAATGAAATGTTGAATTTATATCATTTTGCCCGCATGTAGTTAATACAACTAGATGATGCAAGTCTTGTCTGCATCTCATTTGTACTTTTTTATTTTTTGCATGTATTCCTTGAATTGGCAAAACCCCGGATTGTTCCGTAATAAAATATGTTTGTAAATTCATGAGCTCTGGATTGTTCCATGCAGTCTCTAGCCTCTTTGTCTGCTGTCACAACCGGCGGCCCTCTTCACTCAGAAGTGCCGGCCTGCTCTATGTTGCAGCGGATCTGTGCGCCAGCACTAAATAAGGTAGAAGGAAGTGGCCAGTAAGCTGCTCTTGTCCTCTTATGCGGTGATAAATCTCTCCGATGGGGATCCCTGAGGAACTGGGCTGTGAATCAGACTGTGAATCCGGAAGACCTTGAAACTCTACAGATCAACCGTTTGAGACTAAACAGGCAAAAATGGACGTGGTCATTTTCGGCAACTTTAGATTTATATCCCACTGTACCTTATCCATTAGAATTAAACAGGCTGTTATAAAACAGTTCTGTAGAATTCTATAATTCTGTACATTCTATAATTCAGTTCATTGGAACTTCGCCACTGGATCTTATCCCATTGCTCACAGGGCAAAAGGTGGAGAAACACGTTGGACAGGTCCACCAGTCCAGTGTGCCAGGACTAATCCATGCAATCTGATCCAGTATGTACATTCAGTAACATGGAGATGGATGTAGCCATAGTTTTGAACACAGCAGCAATGCATGCAACTTATTTCCGCAGTCACTAATTGTGCCTGTAAAAAGGCCCACAGTAAAATGATAAATTGGGCCATGTCACTTGTGCCTGTCCCACTGTTCCATGGTTTGTGGTCTAGCACACTAAAGCCTACTATGAGATAAAAGTTTATTTGTTACTTCTCGAGTCTCATTCTCACATTCCTCTGAAAAAAAATGGCCTTGGGAGTCCTAATTGTTCTCTCTAATTGTTCATGTTTATCTGTCTTCTGTCCGCTCATAGGCCAGCTGAATTGGGGTTGACCTATTAATGGCTTTATATTAAAGGGCTCTATTGAGGGGAACAAGTGGGTTAACAATGAGGTCATTGTAGGGAGTAAAGAAAGACTCTGGTGATGCTGGGCTACGCTTCACCCCGTTTCCAACACACACAAAAATACACACACACTCAGGCACTAGCTCCTATCTTGCCACCATTAATAATTCGTTGCTAGAGCCAAATATGATAGTTTGGTGGGTCAAGTTTTGGATGGGTAGTAAATAGCAGAGAGAGTTCAGGGACCTCTTTTATGTGATGTGCTTCTGTGCACTTTTATGCCATACTGTCTGAGAAACCGCATAAGCAAGTCATTTTTACATCATTTAACTTGATGTGGTTTGAGGCAAATGTCTTAAGCATTGCAGTTTGCTAAGTGCTAATTTGTGGGTATTCCCCTTCGCCACTTAAAATGATCGCTCTCATCGGTTTGATTGATTGTCCAAGACATGGTTGGTGCCTGAAGTTTACTTCTGTAAGATAATGGAAGATAACCATGGATTGGAATGATAACCAGTTCAGCATCACAGAAACTGCATGGTTAATCATGACACACTTGCGTTAACCATGTCAGGTTGTAAATCAAGCTCCAACAGACTTACATGACATGACATGACAGCATGACATGACTACTTTCTTTTAATGGCGTGCTCTATTTGAGCTGCGATGTCAGAATTTCAGAGTTCATAGTGGGGGGGTTTCAACTGGAATGCCCCTTGAAGTCAGATTTCCTACTGAGAAAGTCAGAGGAACCTCACTAGCCACGACTTCATAATCCAAGATGGCTGCTCTGTGTACAACAGTAGTAAAAGCTGCAGTAAGTAGTGTTTATTAGCACTTTTGTGTCATTTGTGTTAAATCGGTTGCACACGCAGACCTGCCCAGGTTCCACTGTAGACATGTTGCTACAGTGTTTGCATGCATAAATACAATTAATACAGTTTAGTGCATTATTAGCTAGTGCTGCTAACAAAGGCTAACCTGACTTGGCATCGTGAAACACTGTCAGCTCGTGTGATGTCATTCCCAGCTCTAAGGAATGGAACCTTATAGGCGTTGCAATTGCCCAAACCTTCAAACCATGTTAAACACATTTCCTTATGTGGTGTCTGGCCTTGTATGATACACTGCTATCTACAAAAATCTGAACTAAATTTAGGTTCCAAGGTGGTTGCTACTATTGTTTAAACCAATATAATATAAGATTGTCCATTTTCTTTAGAAAGCAGCACATTATATGGTGTCTGATACCGCATAAGCAGATCTGCCGAACAATAAAGCATTTTACACAATCATCCAGCGGTACGAAACCAAACACCTTCATTTAAGCCTTAAAATCACCTTACAGGAAATGAAGGAAAAGTGCACAGATTAAGGCTGATTAAGGGGTAAAACTGCTGAATTTTCCCCTTACTTTTTCAAATGGCCCTTGAATAATAGAACCTCCTGCATTACCGCCTTAAATTTTAGATTAAGGGGTTTCACACTCATGCCGTACATGTAATTTTAAGGTAAAATTAAGGGGTCGATTTCACAAATTAACGGGCACTTAATTCAAATGAAGGGGTTTGCTGTATTTTCTGGGGTACATTATGGTAAGGTTAAGCACATTCTAAGCACATTGTGTTTTCGTAGTGCCGCACACATGTTCATTGTGGGAAAACACACTTCTATAGGAAGGCTACACCCAGCCTTCCCTCTGTTTTTTTTTTTTTTTTTGTTTTTTTTTAAATCTCTCTTTAATCATGCGTATACGCACACACCTCCTCTTATGTTCTGCAGAACCGGATGACATCATGTTATACTCACTCGTCGGCATCTGGTGTTATCCTTCACCTCCCGCACCCTTTCCAGTAAGCCGGTGCATTGCAAAGCCTCGCTGTATTCAGTTACTGGAAACACTTCGCTAAGGCTGCCCTTTAAACTGTGGGAATTGGCTCATGGTCACAGTTGGTGTAACGAGATTCAGGGTGAAGAGACGGTGTCAGGAGGAACAAAAATAGGGCTCCGTATATGCGCCGCCATTGTGGTTGTGGAACGGATGCTGTTCAGTTGTGGATCTGGCATGAAAAGGCTGGAGGGAAATGACCTTTGTGTGTTGCTCACTCTCGTACCACCTCTTCGCTCGGCTATTGACCGCGTACTCTAGTGCTCATGAAATATGCATGGCAGTCTGTCAGCGGCAGCAATCAGACAGAGGGAAAAAAAAAAAAACTCCAATAAAAGTGGAGACTTATTTACCTGTATTTCTTTGGGCCTCCAGGATTCAACTGTGTTGATACAGGGTCACTTCAAAGCCCCTATTTACCTGTAATTGTGGAATACAAGTCTCACTTTTATTCTAGCATGTTTGAATACATGAATTGTCTGAAAAGGCTGTGCTAGAATTAGGGAAATTGTCCACTGTGTAGGTCTGTAGTCCTCTGTTGACATGGGCCAGTTTTTGTGCATGGAACAATTTGGCAGTAATCAAATTTACACTGTTTTCTTTATCCTAAATGTAGGCAAACAGACGAGACATGTTTGGTGTCTGAAGCTCTTCGGTTTTGCACTGGTTAACGTATGTAGAAAGTAAAAAAAACCCAAAACAAACGTGTTCACCAACTAACAATGTGCAAACCACTGTTGGGTCATCTCAGATAACCTTGCTCATGTGATTTCTGATAGACTGTTAGACAAACTGGATAAAATTATGGACACAATTCAGGCTTCAAGGTGGCTATTGGTTTATCAGTTTGATGTCCTTTTGTCCAGTTTATGGATTAGTCCTGTTAAAGGGGACCAGAAAACATAAACAAGTCTGCATGAGAGTACTTAGCAGCTCTATGGCAGCTCAGTTACTAGAACTCAGTTCTCGTAACTGAGGTCCTTGCCAAAATATCCCTCTAACTCATCAGTTCTTTCAAGATGAAACAAAAGAGAGCACGCTGATGCGGCGTGACAGTGAGTGTCAGAGCTGGCTGGCCAACCTGATTGTCTTGAGCTGAAGCGCTGAGTTGTGACCTCTTGGGCCTGGACCTTCTGACATCATTGGGTAGAGGCTGGTGATGACAAAATACTGATGACACAACTGGGTTGGGAAATAGTGATGAGCGGTACAGCCCTATTTAATCTCAGCTGCTCCAGTCTTATGTAACAGGTGGAACAATGTGCAGCATATAGGCTTTCACATAAGAAAACAATTTAAATACAATGATGGGATGAAAGTCGTCATGGGAGTGGGGTTTACACATTAAAATATGAAAATGGGTGGTGTATGTGGGTCAAATCTTCCTGTCAACATAACATATTCTTTATAAATCTCCTTGTAAATATTTGTTCTGCATCGAAAATCCACCGTGCGTTCCAACCGCAGGCCAGAAACCACCGTGATGTTCGGTCAGACAGGCTGCATTTCTTCAGAAACCTCTGGAATGGCAATGTTCTTCACCACCTGACCTTGCAGCCACAAAAAAAAGGAAGTCAGGAAGAGCCTGTGGGAGAGTTTTTATTGTAGCTCATCAGCAAAATAAGCCAGCTTTTGGTCTTTCAGTGACCAGCGGTCACCTTGTTTTAGCCTATAAGCTTGGGGTAGGTGGCTGAAAATGAGTTGTGTGGCCCCTGAGGTTTAAAGCTGTTCTCGAATCTTCTCACTGGCCTGGAACGCTCGTTTCCTGTGTGCGGCTCCCAAATGGCTCGGCCACGAATGTCAGTGTTTATTCTCAGAGGGAGCTGGAGGAATAATTTTAGTAATATATCTCTGTTGGGCTTGTTTTTACTTCCCTGGCGTCTGTAGAATCTCATGCCTGAGGGGTTCTGCAGAAGTACACATGGAAAAAAGGCAAATGGGAAGAGGTTAGTGCGAAAAGCAAATAGGTTACCAGGGAACTGTCACTATGCTCTGTTGCCCAGCGCCCTTATTTGGTCCATTTTTGCGGTACTACAGCTGAAGTAAAATGGGACTTTGTCATTGCTCTGGTACAGCCATGCGCCTCATATGAAAGAGGTCCTATTATGGAAAATTAACTTTTTTGTTCCTCACTCTTTTGAGGAACTTGATAATGTTTTGAGTGTCTTTCAACCACGCTTGCAGATAATTGTCATCCCTGTGAAACTTCACAGCTTTCCAAGGAATATTGAGATGTAATTTATTTTTGTTTTAATTACTGTCTGAAATTATGAGCAGAGCTGTAGAAGACTGGGCAGCAGTCGTATAAGCAGTTTTCTCCAGGATCAGTAAGGTTTTCTGATTCTGAATCTGACTCTGAAGACTCTTGCGAGGTTTCAGATTCAGAATCAGAACTAGTATGACTAGATTGCACTATATATTTCACTTCTTGTGCTCAGAATTCTGACAAAAAAAATCTTTTGGGGAATTCTTTGTAATATTTAAAACTTTGTTATTAAAGTTAACTATTAGTTATTAAAGAGTATATGTGAAGGATATAAAGGATATAAAAAAAGTAGCTGGGAAATCTTCATGTAAAATTACATTTTTGTTACATGAAACTGCACAAACCTCTGGATCCTCTAGGGGGAGGATGAATGTAGAAGGGGCACAATATGGCCAATTTAAAATAAAAATCAACAAAGCTGAAAGTTGAATTCAAACAGTCCAGCACTGTTGATCTGGGTTCATCTACAATGGACTCTTTTAACCAGTCCTTCCAGTACTTTGCAGGCCGAAGGCGTGGGTTTGGGGTTTGTTAGGGTGGGCGAGCATGGATGCAGTGCCATGTCCGGATCAAACAGGCTGTAATCCGTCTCCTAGTCCAATGCCAGTATCTCTGAGGGGGGAAAAGAGGAAGAGAAAGAGAGCATTGCCCTCTCTGCAGGAAATGTCAAGGCAAGCCTCTTGGACAATCTGCTTTTCTTCTGCTGCATTCAGACTTTCAGTCTTACTCACTCCCTCCTCATCCTCTTTAGACTGAATGCATACACTGTGACTTAATGAGAGAGAGAGAGTGCAACTGAATCTAGAGTCAGTTGTTTGTCACATCCTAACGAGAGCATGAGAGAGTGAGTGTGAGAAAGTAAAGACTGGAGCAAAAGAGTAAATACACACTCTTGAAAGAGCCAATGTCATGAACAACTTCCAATTTTATCACTTTAAAAAAAACAAAAAGAAAGATACACTTGAACATTAACATTTTCAAAAATGTACTGTTTGCTCCCCAGTCTTTAGACTAGGCTGCAAAAACATGCCATTTTTAAATACGTTGTTTTTGTGATGTCACAAAAGCCAGTGCATTTCCATAAAGCGTGAGGAGCATTTCCAGCACATATTTCAACTTCACATTTGCATATTTTTTGCTTTTACTTTTATACCCCTTAATATTACCAGAAAAGTATGTATTCATATACAAAGCAATGAAACTGACTGAGAAAGGAGTGTTCAGTTAGAATAATAAAATACACATATATGTAAAGGTTAATAGTTCAAGTTCAAGCTGGCTTTACAGTCATCCATCCACATGTACAGTATATGACTAATAAATATAAAACAAGTCCTACATATTAATGCTGCAGACAGGAGAAGGTTCTCATGCAGATCGTGCATTGTTGACGCTATAAATGCACCCTGTAGATGCCAGAACTCTTGAGGAAATAATGCATTATCTTAAACCACTGACATGTTCCCAGCACATTCTGCCAAAAAGCTTTTTAAAAAGTGTATTTAGTGGCTTGAGCAGGACCTGCTGCATATTGTGAATGGCTCACTGAAATCAGTCAGTTATTAAATCCCTCCTGAAGACACGTCATTTGCAGATTGCATCATTTACAGATATCAGTTTGTCATCTTAAACAAAAATGTTCCATTCCGAGGGATTAGGAGAGGTTAGGAAAAAGCTCATGTAAAAATTCATTATGACAGATTTGGGCACATAACCCCAAGCAAACCTCATAAGTGGACCACAAGAGAAAAAAAACAAAACAAGAAAATGTATTTCATATTATAGTCCCTAGCCAAAAGGGTTCTTTGGAGTTATGCCATTGAAGAATCTTTTTTGACTCCCCAGAGATCCTTTCAATGGATGGCACCTATTAAAGGTTTAAAGAACCTCCACATACTGTAAATCAGTTAGAGCCTCCTCCCCGACCTGTACATCCAAGCCAAGAAACCATTTAGGAATCTTCTTTTTTTTTCTTTTTTTTTTTTTTTACGAGTATACATTTGCGTGTGGGAGCTAGAGAATAAGTATGAGGGGAGGATGAGGGGAAAGCTGATCTCACCCTCATGTGCCTGTTTACCATCAGTAAGTAATCTGTCAGGGCTGGGAGAAGTAGTGAGGTCACTGAACTGCAGCCCAACTGATCAATGGGATCAATCAGCCCGAATAGTTAGAAAGCCACTGATCAATACGAGAGTACATTCTCAGATTGTTTACAGTAAGACCCCATGTCAAGGTTCTTATGGAAGACCCTCAAAAACCCATTCTGTCAGTCTGACTCGGCCCGTTCCAAATGGCTCTCCGGTGAAAGCGACCAGGAGCGCAGTCGAGTAGGGTTCTACGTATGCGTCCGAGAAATGAACATCAGTAGCCTTGATGTGTGATGCAAGTGACTTGATGTCATCATTAATTAGATCCCCGCTGTCTGTAAGGCCACCCAGAGGTGAGGGACGCCGTCCTTTCTTGCGTAATCTGTGGACAGGAGCGGGGCATCAGACACGCCAACCCTGCCAGCTTGCAGCACGTGGGCGGGAGCCTCTGATCTGGGCAAAGGCCGCTGTAGCGTGTGGCTGAGCTTCAGTGAGTAGGCACGATGCATTGCCTAAGCTTTCGAAAAGAAAGTGGCTGAAATTCGAACGTACCCGCACCTCCAATGTGCTCGATCGGTCCAGACGTGTTTGCTGTCTAAAACTTGCGTCTGTATTTTTGCACAGCTAGCAAGTGATGGAAGCTACAAACTAAAAAGAGCACTGAGTTGTTGAGTAACCTCAAATTGTTTTGCTTATGCGTTTACTAGCACTGTAGTCTAGAAAATGGACAAAACAGGTCAAAATTCAGGCTTCACATGTTGTTTTTATCTTTGTCTTTTTTGATTTGTTTTCTTTTTTAGATAACTAGATATCATACAGAGTCTAAAACAACACAGTCAAGTCTCTCTGAGCGTATTTAGCACCTTATCAGGGAAGCGCGTGTATAATGTATAAAGTGTGTGATGCCTCATTGCTTTAGGGTAAACCCAAAGAAGCAACCAGGGTCGGTTGTGTGTCCCATGGATCTTCATGGAACTTGTCCTGGTGACCACATGTGGAGTACTGGATAAAAATGGAATGAAAATGAAGCAATTTTCAGCGCCGATTCATATCTTGGGGGCTGAAGACGGGAGAGAATCTGCTGCAAAAGTGCTCAGCTTGTCCCTGGAGACAGACACTTAACCCTGAGCTGGTTTAAAGGTAGAAAGTCCTGACCTTGCTTCCCCTTCCTGGCCGGCGGGGCGGCCACAAGAGCCGGCAGGGTGCCGGAGTCAGCGCAAGACATTGAAAAGGATAAAAAGTGAAAAAGCAGCAGGAGGGCCATTGGGTCTCGTTTTTTTTTTTCTTCTTCTTTGGAGCGTGCTCTGCTGAGCAGTCCCTGACTGAGCAGTCCCTGACTGAGCAGCGTGTCGCTGAGGGATGGGGAAGGAAGAAAGAAACAGCACAGAGCGCCCTTCCACTTCGGTTATGCAACCTTCTTGGTCGTATCATGTCCTCCGCTCCGGACTGTTTTAAGTGCCTTGCCCTATTTCACTCGCCCTCTTACGTAAAACACTGCTGCCCGGAGACAACGCCTTTTATGTATCATGCTGGGGCTGGTCAGTAGTAGGAGGAGCACCCGCGAGCACCCTGTATCGCATGTGCCCTGGTGAGCATCCAGGGTTGGGCTGAACAAAATTCCAGATAAGAGGGAGCTGATGCCAGATCAGCATTCCTTCTCTTAGGCTTTGAGCCTTTAAGCATCAGACTTTTTTTTGCTGTTTTTGGCACCATTATAGTAGAATTCTATTAGTACTCGCCCACACCTGACATCTAGCGTGTGATTACTTAGACAACCTTCACTTTACTGAACAGCCCCCACAGATAGCATTCCACACAAAGTGAAAATGGTGATATGTCGTGTGCATTAGGATAATGAACATGGGGCACAGAGTCTTAGAGTCATATTCAAAGCATATTTCAACAAAACGCGCTGAAACTAGTCGGATTTGGCCATGAATACACGAGCAGTTACGCCAACTGGTCTCCCTCGGCATTTAGTTGGGCACGTTTACGTTCTGAAGTGAAACTAAACTCAGACTTTAAGTGCAAGACTTGGCTGTTTGGCAATACTTATTACTGTTCCGTATTTGCATATGCGCTTATTCAGACTACGTCAGCTATTTACTCAGGCAAAAAAGTAAGTGTGCTGGTGTGCAGTGTAGGAAAATGAACATGTGGCCTAAAACTTTATGTGCCATAGAAGGGCCTAGAATAAGGTCCTACTCTGTAAATAAAAAATAGCTAGCACTGAAACAACACACGTAATCCTGCAAGGTGGTCCTTGTACTGTCAGCTAATATAGAATTTTAAAATTAATAATTTTTTTTATGTCAAATAAACTTTTGTGTCTTTCTTCTCCAAACAGTGCAGTGAATGCGATCTGTAAAGGAGGTCGTTACTCTGTGGCTTTTCTGCTGTTTCTTAGACTGTATTAGTGTATGATGAGTCAGGAGTGCAGGCCTTTCCTCACGCCACAGCAATTTAGCAGCTCACAGTCTCTGATCCCTCTGTGCTGCTGTCACTGAGACATGTCTCTCTCTCTCTCTCTCTCTCTCTCTCTCTCTCTCTCTCTCTCTCTCTCTCTCTCTCTCTCTCTCTCTCTCT
>JBBIGA010112565.1:0-10582 GCA_037576975.1 Alestes dentex | reverse complement strand
TCGAGTAATGAACCCTTTCTCGAACCAATTGGCTAAAGTGGTTCGAAGCCTCATGAGGCTTCATCTCACCATCACTACATAAAACTCTACCATATCAGTGTAAATACAGCTGTAAACATCTAAGAACTAAGTACACAATACACAAACAGTGATATTAACTTCTAATGGACGCACACTGTGTGAGATATGAGTCAAGCTACAGCCGTGCCATGTTGCTACCTCCAGATCGTGGCTCAGAACATCGTGGCTTACTCTCTAAATGCCATCTAGTGGTGGAAACCAGGAACTACATGCAAAACATTCATGACAGAAACTGAACTAAGTGGCTGAGGACTAAGAAATTAAGAATCTTTTGTACACACTCCAACCCTCGTGACATGGATAAAATAATTTTAAACTTATACCATTACACATAACATAATATACATGATACCTATGAGGTGTGTCCTGAGCATTTTGACTTTAAAATTAATATATTAATTTATATTCTGTTAAAACCTAAACCTTTATTTAATTTAACTGAAAATAAAAAGCCATTTTAGGCCTTAGTATGAAAAGGTCTGCTTTTTTGTCTTATCCCTTCCATTGAAATGTCTGTTCAGATGAGTCTCCAGTAGATCTGATCAGCTCACGAGAGATTTCAGCCTAAATTGTCATGAAAGTGCAAGTTTTAAATTCTGAAATAAGATTTATTAGATGCATAAAATAAGGGTAAACTTAGGAATCCTTTGATAGCCCTGAGTCAAAAACACTTGACAGTGCTTTAAACAGGGAACAAGAGAAATCATCAAAACACATTACATCATGTGCCACCTCATGTCTAGTGTCTTTATAAGCTGTTGCGCAGGTGAGTTATTCTCAAGACTTCAGAGGAAACCACAGCTCCCATACAACACACAAAGCAACATAATATACAGGCAAGAAATGCTTGTCTTGGTAGAATTTAATTTTGCAATTGGTCTGTGTCATTTGATTTACAGTTTAAAAATGTATACAATTATTTCAGCTTTTGTCAGTGTGCCATCTTTATAACACCTGCATCGATTTTTAAAACTAAATATAAAGTGTTTATAGAAGTTCATAGGGTGATTTTGGAACGCACGTTGGATGTCATGGACCAACATGCCAACTCCACAATGGTCAAACAGTTCTTTCTCCTTGGGTTTCCAGGAGTTCTTCCAGAATATTATGGAGCCGTTGGAACTCTTCTTCTCTTCATCTACCTTGTGCTTGCAGGAGGAAATATTTTCACGATTGTGTTTGTGGCTTATGAGAAAAAGCTCCAAAAACCATCCTATCTGATCTTCTGCAATCTCGCTGCAGTGGACTTTGCCTTTGGAACGGCCACGATGCCCAAAATCATAGCAAAGTACCTTCTAAAAGATGAAACTCTTCCATTTCATGCTTGCTTTGTTCAGATGTTTTTTGTCCACTATTTAGGAAGTGTCACCTCTTTTCTTATGCTAGTAATGGCTGTTGATCGATTCATTGCCATATGTAACCCTCTCCGGTACCCTGTTTTTGTTACCAACCATTCCACAGCGGTTGTATGTGGGGTATGCTGGGTGGTTCCCATCTCCTTTATGACAGTGATTGTTCTTAATATTGTATATATGCCCTACTGTGACTCTAACGTCATAACCCAGTGCTACTGTGACGAGAATTCAACCAGTAAACTGGCCTGTAGTGATGTGAGGAGTGCAAAGTTGTTCAGCACTTCCATGGCTATGGTTGTGCTTTTGGGCCCCCTCACCTTCATCATATTCTCCTACATAGCGATCATCATAGCTGTCTTTAAAATATCCAATGCTCAAGGGAAGTACAAAACGTTCTCCACATGCAGCCCTCAACTTCTCATCATATGTCTTTATTATCTGCCCCGATGTGCCACTTATATTACCGATTTGAGGGTCCAAACAAAAACTGATGTTCGTATTATGATCGTTATGTGGTATAGTCTGTTCCCCCCTCTCATTAACCCGATTATATTCTGCTTCAGAACAAAGGAAATCCGAGAGGCTTTAATGATGAAAATTAGAAAAACGAAGATCATTGGTCAGATGAATGCTGATTGAGGCTGAAACAAAATGTTTCCAGTACACATTTGAAGTCTTTTCTTTGTTTCTTCCTGTCAATTTGTAAAGCAAAAAATGAGTCATAGACTGATTTTATGTGTATATGTAACAGCGGTCAAGCAGTTAGGGGACACAAGGTCTGATGGTAGAGCACATTTATTTCCTTTAAAAAAATAAAACATAAACAAGCCTTCAGGCTCTGGTGTACAGTAAACATGCAGCATCCGACAGAATGCAGTTTTTTTTCTCTTCTTTTTGTTTTTCTTTTTCCTCTTTTCACATTTTTTTTTGTTTTGTTTTTTTTTAACATAAAAATAAATTCACAATCCAATCTTGTGCATTTACAATACACACACTATATACATTCAGGACTGGAGCACATACATTTAGAAAAATAAAACATAAACAAGCCTTCAGGCTCTGGTGCACAGTAAACATGCAGCATCTGCGCAAACAAAATAAAAGAAATGCACAGCGTTACACTGGTTAATTACATGCATAGGGTCATTCACACAGCGCTAGCAGGCTAGACAGACTAAAATAGAATGTTCAGAGGCATGGAGTGTCTGCTAATTACAGTTCCGGAACACTCAGTGGACATTCGTGACCTTATCTCATACAGACAGAAATACACAAAGGAAATGTACACTAAAGTAAACTATCCACAGAGTGAATGAACTTGCTAGCGGAGTTTAGAGCTAGCCATGTTAATCTCAGTCTGCATAAACTCGTGGCAGAACCAACAACATTAAGAAACTTTCTGTCCGTGATGCGAATTCCACTCAAACCCTCACAATGTATGTAAAATAACATCACAAGTGTAATATGCTGAATTTTTAGACTTAAATCATGTTTTACTATAAAGAAATTAAAATGTAATGTGGAGTGCTTTATACAGTGGACCTACCCGATAGAATGCAGTATTTTTCTGATCGGGTATGGCAAGCATTCAGGGACAACCGAGCAGACCTGCAGTACACCCCACCCCCTAAAGGAGGTTCCAAATCCCAAACACAGAACAAGGCTGCTCAATAATGGCGAAAATCACATTAACACTATAAAACATTTTTAACTCTGTTACACCCACCTCCCCTGAATTTCGCCAAATTTGAGCAGCATCTAAAAGCATAAAGTACACTTGCCACAAACACTGGCACATACTGAGGGCCACCAATCACAGGAAAGCCAACCAAAATGTATCCAAAAAGGATGAAGTGGAAGAAGAGGCCAACCAACCACTGGCAGTAGGGTGCCTTAGGACCCATCTACACTGTGTACTAAAAGCTACTAGGAAAACAGGAAAAAACAACCATCTCCATAAGACTAACCACATCATATGCTAACATAGATTTTTCATCTAATCACAAAAAATCTGAAACACTGACCTACAAACGGCCTTCATGGATGGTTGTGTCTGAACAATGTCTTGTCTGGACATGGTCTGAATCAGTCTGTCAACTGGCTTTATAATGCGACCAAACCTAGACCTCACCTGTGTGGATAAACTGAGATTTTCAGACTGCGTAACAGAAGCTACTGTGTCAGCACTCTGTGTGTAACTAGTGTTGTCTGTCTGTGTTATGACCGTCTGTCCGTCCGTCTGTGTATATGTGAGTGTGTCTACCACACAACTGACAGTCTGTCCATCCATGTCACTAACATCTCTACTAGTGTCAGTATCAGTCACAGGTTGGAAGTCAGAGGCAATGGACTGTTCACATATACGATCTTCAGACTTCTCCGGGATACTCTGAGAGACAGAAAGAGCTGTTCTTGTGCATACAACATCAGTTGACTCCACCTGTGATGGTTCAAGGAATGGTGATTAAGCAATCCACTCAACAGTTCTCCCCTCAGGGCCTATAGTCTCCGGAACAGCTACTGAGTCATGCCCCACACTCTTGCTTGTGTCCCATCTGTGCTCCCTGAGATCCCGGGCTAGAACTCAGATTCACATGGTTCTCACTCACGCTATCAGGCAAGGACTCTCGTCTCACTGATGTGGAGTTGTCACTTTGGTCCAACAGCTGAGCAGAAGACAAAGACGAAGCTGGGTCAGTCAGCACGCCTGTGTCATCTACTGGCAGGAAATTGACCAGCATTAACAGATTACGGTGGACAATAATTTCCTGTCCAGAGGCTGTGTTACAGATCTTGTAAGTTTGTGTTTCAATGTTCCTTTCCACTACAGTGTACACTGTGGACTCCCAGCGATCTGCAACCTTTCTCTTGCCTCTTTCCTTTTTGTTTGTCACCAGCACACGGTCACCAATGGCAATGGTGGGTCCTTTCGCTCTCCTGTTGTAGAGCTCAGCTGTTCTTTTGTGGCATGTTCCTGGGCTATCAACATGGCATCCTTCAGATCTTTATCAAGATACTCAACATACCTGTCATAGCTGACCACAGTTGGATCATTCAGGATAGTGCGGAAGAGCACATCAACAGGTAGACGTGGAGTCTGTCCAAATGCTCATTGTCTCATGAACTGTACAGTTGTACATGAATGTCAGTGTCTGAAGACGTCTCGGCCAGTCGGCTTTTGTGTCTGGAGTGAGTGCACGGATCATATTACCAAGGGTTCTGTTAAAATGCTCCACACAACCATTAACCATGGGATGAAATGGGGTGGTGTGTGATTTCCTTATACCAGACATCCTAAGAAGCTCGCTGACCAGTTGACTCTCGAAGCTTGCTCCTTGGTCGCTCTGGATACGTTCTGGGAACCCAAACACACAGAAGAACTTGTCCCAAAGGACTCTGGCCACCTGCTTGGCTGACAGATCTTTACAAGGAAATGCCTGGGCTATTCTTGTAAAGTGGTCAGTCACCACTAGTACGTCGACTGCCTTGTTCCTAGCATCCTCCGCTGTCCAGAAGTCGATGCAAACAAGCAGGAGGGGCCTGCTGGAGGTGATGCTCTCCAAGGGTGCCCTGTCAACAGGTTCAGCTGTTTTGCTGACAATACACCTCTTGTAGTTGCGGACATTGTCTCTCATATCTCTGTCAAGACTGAGTCAAAAGAACCTCTGCCTGGCCAACCCAAGGCTTCTGAACTCACCCTGGTGACCTGCATCGTCATGAACACCACTCAGTAAAATGGCTTTGAGTGACTCAGGGACAACATACTGGTGACGCTTTGACTTTGTCACTTGGTCCCTTGAGACCCTATAGAGTATTCCGTTGCTCAGAACAAGCTTCTCCCAGTGTTTCAAATATCTCAAAACTGCAACTGATTTTCGTGCTCGCTCTCTTTTGGAGGGTCTGCGATGCCTCTCCACATAATACAAAACTCGGGAGAGGGCTCTGTCTTTAAGCTGCTCATCACGCAGTTCCTTCTCTGTGTAAGCAGGCAGTGAATCTTAGCCACATGGGACCAGCTGTGGCATTTGACACAGAGCTGCGACAGCACGGGTCCTTGCTCTAGTATCCCACTCATTGTGTGACTGCAAGACAGCAGATATCTGATCCATATAGATGGACTGAGCATAGACACATACAGGAGCAGGGACCATCTCAGCATGATCGTCAGTTTGGTGTGGATTCCGATGATGGGAACTGGAGCAGCGGAAGGCATCTTGAACAGAGTCACTCATCACACCTTGGACTTCAGAGACAAGGCTTCTGTATGGTTCTTGAAGCAGCCTGAGACTGACTCTTTCCTTAACAAAAGGCACATGGCTAAGGGCATACTTGATATCAAAGTTGTAGCAGCTAACTTCGCCACCCAGTGTGGCTCACAGCAATCCAACTTTGGCTTAGTCATGATATGAGTCAACGGATTGTTGTCGGTCCACACTGTGAACATATGGCCCTTCAACCAGTGGCTGAACTTATCACAGACAGCCCATTTCAAGGCCAAGAATTCCAAGCGGTGTGCTGGGTAGTTCTTCTGGGACTGAGAAAGTGAATTGCTGGCGAACGCAATGGGCCTCGCCCTGGTTTCTCCTTCCTTTATCTGTGACAGAACAGCGCCAATCCCATCAAGGGAGGCATCTACAGATAGCATGAAAGGGCAGGTGAAGTCAGGGTGAGACAGAACAGTGCCAATCCCATCAAGGGAGGCATCTACAGATAGCATGAAAGGGCAGGTGAAGTCAGGGTGAGCCAGGACAACCGTTTCAGCTAGCAACGATTTCAGTGCATGGAAAACCTGCTCCATGTCAGGAGTCCAGTCAGAAGCCGTCAGCTTCCTGCTCTGAGACATGGGTTTCGCCATTGGCTTCCCCTTACTCTTGTGCTTTTGGCCTGCCAGCAGGGAGAAGAGGGGCTTAGCAATGGCAGAGTAGTTGGGCACAAAATGCTGATAGTAGTTGACCATCTCTAGGAAAGACCTGACCCATTTTGCTGAGGGAGTGACAGAATCTGCTTCCATCAGGTTGGTGCTTGTCATCTTCATGATGCCCTCAATCTTACTGGGATCAGTAGACACGCCAGCTTCGTCTACTATGTGCCCAAGGAACCTCACAGACTTACGCAGGAAAAAGCACTTTTTGGGGGCCAGCTTCAGATCGTGGCTACATAGCCTGCTGAACACCATCTCCAAGCGTTGTAGAGCAATTGCCTCATCAGGAGCAAAGACTAGCAGATCATCCAAATAGCAAAGCAGGTTTAGATAATTCTGATCCCCAAAAATGCTAGTCATCATGCGCATAAAGCTTCCAGGACTGTTGCACAGACCTTTCAGCAAACGGTTGTACTCGTACAAACGCATTACAGTGATAAATGCAGAGAACTTTTGTCGTCATTGTGCAATAGTATGTTATAGAACCCAGATGTCAGGTCCATAGTACTGAAAAGAGCGTTCCCTCCAAGTGCCGGCAAGCGGTCAGCCTGGTGAGTGAGAGGGTGGGCATCTTTAAGAGTCCGTTTGTTCAGCCAGCGAAAATCTGTACAGACACGAAGATCTCCATTCTTTCTCTAGACAGGAACTAATGGAGACACATACTCACTGGTGGACTTCCTAATAATCTCTTTCTCCTCCATCTCACTCACACTTGGCACAGCTTCTGATACTGACTCGGGGGCACTCGTCTGAAAGGAAGCCGGAATGGTCTGTGATCTGATATGTGAATATGATGGACGAAGCCCTTTGCCTCTCCACAGTCGAGATGATGACGTGAGAAGATGTCATTGTAACGCATGACCAGCTCAGTCAGCTTGTCTCTACGCTCTTCAGTCACATCACAGGAGTTTACATCAATCCCACTCAATCCGACCAATTTCAGCCTTTTGTCAACAGAGCTTGCATCATTTCCAGCGGGACTGGTTAATAGAGAACAACTGGCCAGTGGGACTTCAGCATGTGTGTCATCCATGTCTTCAAGAGCAATACAGGGAAAAACATCTGCTAGCTTAGCATTATGTCTTACTAACACAGGCCTGTCAGAAGTGTTGATGAGCTTTAATGGAATCCATCTGTCTTGCCACAGTGAGGTCACCATTCTCGCCACCAGGAATCTACCCGGTGACACACCTGCAGACTTAGGTAGCTGCCCCCATAACAAGTACTCACGTCCAGGCTCAAGGCACACAGCTGAGTTGCTCCTGACAGTGCCTATCTTGTGGGGGACTTCCTCACCTCTCCAACAGTCCAGACCAGCAAGCATAGAGAGGAATTGCTCTGATTCTGGATTGCCAGCAGGACAGGGGGCTGACACAGTTTTCCAATAGGCATCACACTGCTTGTACTGACAAAGAATGTGCTCGATAACATTTGTACCCAGTATCATCTCATCATGCTGACCTTGAACAACAGTAGGCACCACAATTTTGCAGCCATACACTTCCATCTGCAAATAGACAGCCGACTTGGGCATGACACGGCAACCACTACATCCAATGAGAACAATGTCTGTAGTGAACTGATTATCAGCTGTCAGTACTCCAGCTTCTTAAAGCTTCATTTCAGCAGTCTCATTGATGGTACAGGCCATAGAGTCACTGTCAAGCATAGCATTTAGGCTTACTGTATTACCAATCATCACAGGAGAGTAGAAAAGACTGTCACTGCCATTAACTTTGTGTATATTCTGAAAGACAACTTGAGCATCATTGCATAAGATTTTGTGATTAGTATAAACAGTCTCAGCATCAGAAATATGACCCATACTGCCTCCCTCTGAATATGGGTCTCCTAGTTTCCCATGGACTGAGGTTCAGAGGAAGACTTTGAAGGACACTCCATCTTTGTGTGGCCTGGGGCGAGACAGGCGAAACACAGCCTCTCTGACCTACAGTGAGTGGCGGTGGTGTGCTTGCTGTCATTGCAGACATGACAGGCTTTCTCACGATGACCACCCTGGAATCGTCCACCACAGGGAGCACTGCTACGCTGCTGCACTTTATCCATCATCTGTTCCAACATGGCCATCATGCGGGAGGGAATCCTGTCCTCGGCCTCCTGAGAGTCCTGTAACACAGTTGTCACTGGGGAACATGAGGGTGAGCAGGGGGCTTGTCGCATGGTGTGGCTCTGACTGGCAACAGTGATGGAGTGGGAACACTGTGTGTGACAAACAGCGTTAGGAGCAGCCGTGGGAGAGAAGGCAGGGCACTGTGCGTAACACTGATCAGACACGGGCTGACTGCATGACACTGGGTTGGACTGCATATCAACAATGGTGGTGGTGTGGCTCTTTACCTGCACATCTCCACGGGCTCGGCCGGAGCTCTCTCTGGTAGTCATCAATTCTGGTAGTTGTATGTCACGTGCACTTCACTCTCGGATAGGCTAACACTTGAAGACAGAGGAAAGTTCTGCACCGGGGCAATACTTGACAAACATGTGCACCACCTCCTCACTCTGGTTCTCCATCCGTCTACCTTGCCTACGAAGGCCTTCATCTGCCAGCTCAGCAGCTCTGTTTATCCTCAACAAGTAATCAACTGGGCTCTCACCAGGTCTGAGCAGAGTGGAGTAGAAGTCTGCCAGTGGGAGACATGATGAGGTGTCACTGAAAAACTGAAGGAGAACATCGTAGATGAGGTCGGGGTTCATTTTCACATCAAGAGTCTGATCGCTGCACAGGGCAACTTTCACTACATTTATTGCTTTGCCCATCAATTTCCCCATGATCTCTTCAGCCTGTTCCTCCACAGGATACCTATGCTTTTTAAGATAAGCTTTTGTCATGTCAATCCAGTCCAGAACTGGGTATTTGTCAGAACCGTCACCTCTAAAGAACTTAGGTTCTTTGTCTGATTTTACATGTACTGTAACATGTGAGTCAGTGTGCCTAATTGTGCTGGAGTCAGTGCTTGTCTGTGTAGGTGATGTGTTGAGTGATGCGTTGCTCTGATGTGCGCTGCTTGCATTAACCACACCAGCAGACATCAACTTAGCTACAATGGTCTATATTGTCAGCTTGTTCTGTTCTGTTGCCTGATTTGAAACTCTCACACTGACACACTTTTGAGTCATTCCAGTCTCAGGGATCATCTCTCCTAATGCCATGTGTTTAACAGCTGATTTCTCCTCAGCTAAGCCTGGGTCCAGTAGACTGAAATGGGATCACAATGCCCACTCAGATGCTGTCTTTCTCCCCATACACAGCAAAGGTGACTCGTCCCCTGTGCTCTCTCTTCCCATACACCATGGAAGCAACTTGACCTCAAAAATCAGATTTTAAACAATCAATACTTGGCCCCTGATCAACTGATAAGCTATATACAAGTGCACTAGGGGCACTTTTGGACACATTTCAGACTTGGAGCCCTGCCACCTTTTCACCACCCTTAGAGGATCATCAAACTTCACCTATAATAAGAAAACTTAAGAAGAACAGTTGTGTTATTGCTCATGCAATCACACTAACAGGGAATCTACTGTGTTGGTGCTTACGCCTGGATCGTGTGTATCTCTGGCATGTTGAGAAGTCACCAACAAAAAGTCACCCTTAAAATCTGCTGGGTTTTTATTACTGCTACTAATTGTAAAGCCTCTCAACATGGCATATAGTCTGAAAAGTGAAAATATCAAAGTAATGATGAAGTGATGACATCATGGTTTGCTGTCTGGGTGGTCGTTGGGCATCTAGGCAACCAGTGTTGGGGAGTAACGGAATACATGTACCGGAGTTACATATTTAGAATACAAATTATGAGTAACTGTATTCCGTTACAGTTACCGTTTAAATAGGTGATAATCAGAAAACAGTTACTTTGTTGAAATAAATGGATTACATTGCGGTATTTCCTGTTTCATATGTTAGGCTATCTTCTCTCTAATTTCGGTAATTCCACGCATTACAGGGAACCCAAACGAAACATGCAATCAGAGCCTCTAATGTAAGCATCCTGTTAATGTTGGTGGTGTCAGTTACACAATTGACCCGGAGCCAGCAGAGCCGGCAGTGCCCGGGCAGGAATGCGTTTCTTAATATTCATGGCATATTTTATGTTTGTCTAACACTCCACTTTTCAGCTTTGTAAAGAATCTTCTTTCTCTTTCGGCTTTACCCTTCAGGGGTCGCCACAGCGAATCATCTGTCTCCATTTAGTCCTATCTG
>JBBIGA010112543.1:0-10583 GCA_037576975.1 Alestes dentex | reverse complement strand
TATGTGTGTCTCTCTCTCGCTGTATATATGTGTGTGTGTCTCTCCCTCATTCCTCTCTCTCTCTCTCTCTCTCTCTCTCTCTTTCTGTTTTACTATCTTTCTTTCTCCCTCTCTCTCTTTCTTTCTCTTTTACTCTCAACTTGCTATCTCTTTTTTTGCCCCGCCCCCTTTTCTACTTTTCATGTCACTCGCTGTCTCCTGTCACTCTCTCTATGTCCTGCCCCCTCACTCACCTGCTTTTGTCTTTCTTTCTTTCTTTCTTTCTTTCTTTCTTTCTTTTTTACTCTCAGCTTGCTCTTTATGCCTCCTTCTCACTTCCTTGTCTTTCTCTCTTTCTATGCAAACGTTTATTTATTTATTTAGCTTTTTATTTATTCATGTATTTATTTGTCTTTTTATTTACTTATTTTTGCATAAATCCCTCCCTCTCGTTCACCTCCTCTCTCCTATGCTCCCTCTTCCCTATTTTTTTCCTTCATTCCCTCCATTCTGTTTATGACATATGTAGTTGTTATTTAGTTTGTAGTTTTGTCCATTCAAAACAAACATGCACACACATTATCCTTTAAATGAATTAAAAAAAAAATCCAGACTTTTCCAAATTATGTGTAAAAAAATTGGCTTTTTAAAATTAGGCCGGCAAGGCTAGCGTTGCTAACACTAGAAATCAACAGTCATCCAAATCTTCTCTGTAAACTGGTGTCTGTAGCACTGAAGCTCAATTCCTTTTAACAGCTCACAGTGAGTCATACTGTGTTCTAAACCACATCCACCAGTCCGTTATACCTCAACGAAGAGCGTTGAGAGAGGTTTAAGTTGGAAATTATCTGAAAATGATTCTGATCACTGAGTCAGATCACACTAGAAACAGTTCTATCAGATTATCTACTAGCTTTTATTTAAATGTTAAAACACCAAATAGCCTACTAGTTTCTACACAAGCACTTCAATATTGTTATTACTATGTTGTTATAAGTGTTATTGTATTGTTATTAATCTTAAGGCTAATTTTAATTACTATGAAATGAATGTCTGAAAGATTGTGAGGGTTGAAGAACTGGGCCTTTAGAGTTTAAGCTGTTAAATAAAAAAAGGAATACATATGAATGTACAGTCACCAGTTTGCACTAGGCAAATGATTCTGAGCCACTGGCTCCTACTGGGAGCCAGTAGCTCAGAGTCATTTGTGTAGTGCAAACTGGTGTATGACTATTTACATGTATTTGTTTTCTAATACTTGAAAACGAAGCCGTTCTCAATGACGTGTCCAGACACTTAAACTATAATATAACAATGGCACCATCTTCTGGCAAATACAGTATAATGCATGATTTACCGTGACCTAGTGTGACCTTTTATTCTGTTTGACACTAGCGTTAACAGCCTATGCTGTTATATTGTTTTGAATTGTGCTACATTTTATATCTTGTTACAGCATTGTACAATACTGTCTATCTGATTTTACTGTGTATTGTAAGGTGTCCTTAAATACCTTGAAAGGTGCCTACAAGTAAAAAGCATTATTATTCTTAATTCATTCATATTTATTCATTCATTTTCCTTACTAGGGGGGCGGGTACCCAGAGTCTGTCCTGGGGTCGATAGGACTCACCCTGGGCGGGGCACCAGCTCACCGCAGGGCACACACACACACATACACACACACACACACAAAATTCACTCACACCTACGGTCAATTTAGAATCCCTAGTTCATCCGACTGCATGTCTTTGGGCTGTGGGAGAAACCCGGAGACCCTGGAGGAAACCCATGCCACCACAAGGAGAACATGCAAACTCCACAGACACACAAGACCAGGGCCTGGTTTCAAACCCCCAACCCTGGAGGTGTGAGGCAACCCACTGCACCACCATGGGGCGCATTATTATTATTATTATTATTATTATTATTATTATTATATATATATATATATAAACCCAGCCTCTGGAGATGAACAAGCCAGTTTATTTCTTCATGCTGAGCCCGAGCCTGGATAAATAAGGAGGGTTAAGTCAAGAAGGCCACTTGGTGTAAAACTTTCGTCAAATCATTATGCACCAATACAGATTTCCACACCAGATCAGTCAGGACCCACGGTCACAGCCTGCCTGGGGTAACAATGAAGTGCCTGGTGTAACAATGGCCTGCCTGGTGTAACAATGGCCTGCCTGGTGTAACAATGACCACAACCTGCCTGGTGTAACAATGACCACAACCTGCCTGGTGTAACAATGACCACAACCTGCCTGAGGTAAAAACAGAGAGAGTTGTGATTACAGCAGACTTTAATGGACAGGTAGGTGAAGGGATGAAGGGGGGTGAGGAGGTGATGGGTAGGTACAGTGACAAGGAGAGGGACACAGCAGGTCAGATGGTAATGGATTTTGCAAAGAGGATGGAAATAGCTGTGATAAATGCATATTTTAAGAATAGTGAGGAGCACAGGGCGACATTTAAGAGAGGAGGAAGATGCACACAGGTGGATTATATCCTGTGTAGGAAGATGAGTCTGAAGGACATTTGGGACCAAGTTGTGACTGGAGACAGCATAGCTAGGCAGGATAGGATGGTGGTCTGTAGGACTCTGGAGGTCAAAAAGAAGAGGACAGTGAAGTGACCCCAAGAAGAGAATGTCCCACAATCAGTGAAGAAATGGAAGATGATTTTGGAAGGTTTCCCTAGGCTTGCTGTGGAGGCCCAATAGCTACAGCCGCTTTCAGACATGAAAGGGACACTCTAGCTTTTTCCAAACATTGTGTCTATCTGCTGCATTACTAATTACCTTAGAAAATAACTTCAGTGTTTAGATGTACATATAACAGAACAGAAAACCATCTGATTTGAAAGGCATTTATAATAGAAGTCAGTGGGCAGCCACTTCAGTAGTTCAGAGGTTAGTTCTTCTTTAAAGAACTGAGCTAGACGTGCACTTATCTTTTCATCTTATCACTGCAACACTTCTCATATTTTTGCATACTGAAAGCTGAACTAGAAACACATTACACACACACACACAGGCAAGGTTTAGACACCTGCGGTTTTGCCTGCATGGACTGGAATAAGACACATTTCTGCAGATTTCAGAGATAACCATAACCATATGTTTGCTAAATTTTATATACTGAAAAAATACAAACAAAATAAAGTGTGAGATATGCAAAGTATTGATTTATTTTTGGTGAGGCCTCCTTTGGGCTTTAATCCAAGTCTGGTGTAGAAGATTCCAGAGCAGAATAAATGGTATGACCCCAGGCTGTTGTGCTTAATTTCAGAAGCAGCTGCATGATCTGAAATTAAAGATAACTGACTCTTACAAAACACAAGACTATAAACGATATCTAAACCCTTTCTGCTTAGAATTCTCAATGCCTGAAATGTCTTTAAGAAACAGAAGTTAAGGAGAATTGCTGAGAAGACCAAGAAAAATCTCTGAAAACTGCTGGTGGGCTGGTCAGAAGTCCAAAGCAAAACCTCCACAACACTGCCGAGTGTAATTAGGCCTCAAACTTGTCTGCATGCAAGATGAATATTTTTGATCAACAAGCATTCTGCAAGGTAATGTGGATAAAACCCTGTAAGTCAAATTATATACATATATATACAAATATTGTGTATTATTTGCTATAGCTGGCATAATACTGTGCATTTAAATGTGTAAACATCTTTCAGATTTTAGTTCATGGCAGTATTTCCAGTCTTTCCTGACCAATATGGCCCAATCTCTCGCATACAGCTGTACATGAACATGCACCACTATATTCTGGTTCTAAAAATGGAAAATATACGAGATATCGGCTTTTGTGGGCTTTTTCTGAGCTACACCTAGTTTATCATCATGCATGAATGTTCAGAAATGCAAACACATGAGAAAGCATGCAAATCTTTACCACTTGAGTACATTCTGTACAGAGAATACATTTGATAACATTTCCACACACAATTGTCGTTCATCTGAAACATATTTGAAAATATAACCAATAAAATGTGGCCCGTGCAAAACTTGTGGCCTTCGTAGCACACATTTAGCTTTGCTTCTTGTAGTATGACTTACTTACACACAAAAAATGACCTAAAAGGTTACTTTTCCACATGACTTTAGTTTATTTATTTGTTGGTTTCTTGCATTTTTCTAAATCCCCAATATTTGGTCGTGTTCATTACCACCCACTAGCTAGAACCCCCCCCCCCGTCCCAACACCACAATCCCATCCCACCATACTTTGAAAATAACAGTGCAGTAAAGATGCACCACACTGTAAAAACTATAGTGTAAAATATACACTTATTTACTGGCAGTGGTTTATGGTTTCCTTACAGAACACTAGGGGTGGGAGCGATATAACAAAAACATAATATCACATTAATTAAAGACACGTTTTTAGATCTGCTTCAAAATATTCATTTTCCTGAGATTTTATAAGTTCAGTAAACAAAAAAGTAACCCATCAAAAACACCATCAAATCCATGGAAAACAACCCACTTTTTTGCACTGAATCCAGTTCAGCAGGACGAATGAAGCTCTGTTTGATGGTCAGTGCTCTTTAAGTTCTGGCGTTGCTCACAATGTGTTCATGTCATGTGATGTCATGTATCGCAATAATGAGAAATATCATCACTGCCCACCACTACAGTAAATATACTGCATTATAGAATTACAGTATTAACAGTTTATTATTGTAGTTGTAGTTGCAGTTGTTTTTTCCTGAACCCCTGTATATACAGTAAATGAGCAAATGAGTTACTTGTGTGGTCACTTGAATGCTGTTCAGAGTGGATGGATGGCATTCATGTGTTAAGAACAAACAAAAAAAATAGGTCCTTCACATCATCATCTTAAAGGCACAGACTTTTATTTAATATAAGCACAGCATTTCAGTTTTAACCACAAACTATAGAGAGAACATCTGAGTTACAGACAATCAAGAAAGAAATGTGCGCACACACACACTATCCATCTGTTTTTATTTACAAAATTATAAGAGCCATAAATTTTGCTGCCTTAACATGCACAGGTTGTAACACGGCAACATTCTCCCAACTCCAAGTCATTCAAAGTGGATTTTGTGAGAAAGAGTACATTGTAGAGACTCTTCCCAGTTGTGGTGAATGGAACCAGACGTCTCCAGCACAAATACAGCCCTTTTATTTAGCATCGACTCGCAGTGAAGCTCCACCTACAGGGTTAATATGGATGCTGATGGTGAAAGATATAAATCTGAACTAAATTAGTTTAACTGGGGACGTTTTGCCTCATGACGCCCTGCATGGATCCCTCCATCGTGAATGAGTTTAGTTTTAGGACCAAAAGCTTCTCAAAACAATGATAGAACAACGTCTCAGGCATTAAGCATTTATTTCATGGAATAACTTTCTGTGAGCAAGCTTTTAGAAGCAGACGTCTGCTTCCATTCACCTCCACTGTGAGCGGTTCTATTTAAGAATGTAGAAATTTGGAAAAATCAATTCCCTCTTAAGTGAGAGCATTTACAAACCATGGAGAAAAGTCTATTTACAATGTACAGCAAAGTGTGTAGGCCTACAAATGAAAATAAAGCAGAATGGGCTGCTCCTTTGAGGAACTGGAGACGATCAGCATCATAAAATCACACTTTGGTTGATGGAATTCAACTAATAGGAGAATCCTTAGGTGATACAGCTTGGGGTGTAATGACTCAATACAGAATCTACTCTAAACAGTCACATTTTTGGTGGAAACCACTGCCAAGTTCAACAATACACATCTGAGTGGAGCCCCCTTTGTTCTTGTATTATTTACCACTCAGACGGACCTTCATCTCAGAATCAAAAATTGTTGTCATCTTATGACCCCCTCCAGATAGAGCCCTGTGTGTCTGTCTGCATCTCATTTTCATTTCTGGCTGATAACTCTTTATCTTTATGCAAAGCAGAAGAAGAGAAAATGCTAGCTAAGACATTAAAAGAAGAAGAAAGAAAAAAGTTTCAGTTCCTGTTCTACAAAACCCTTCCGCACATCTTTAGATTCTCTATCATAGCAAAATTCAGCCTTTAGCTGAACTACCAATGGTGGAGGAATAGAACCTTCCTCTAAAACAGGAAAAGAACTCAAGCCAGCATTTATCGGAAACGGCGCCCCTAAAACAATAATCCACTCCAAACGTTTAGGAACACTTCAGTAAAAAGACAAAGAGAAGATTCTGAGTTTACACGAGTGACTACGTGGTCAGGCCTTATTTTGACCCTGCTGGCATCTCTGGGCTCAATTATACCCCATTCAGTGTTTAATATATGTAAATGAATTCTTCATACGGCTTCTCCTAACGTGATGACATTTTCAATGAACACCTTTTTGGGGTAAGTTTGAATGTCCAGTAGCTGCTCCTTTTGGCATCCAGACTCTGGCTTTAAATTTAGCTTCATAAACGCCTCTGGAAAATATTGCAAGAGAGGCATTCAGGGCATGAAATATGGAGAGTCTGAAACCCCTTGAATGGGTTCTGGAAAAGTCTAAAAAATCATTTTCACTTGTACACTTGTCACTAATAGCATATTTTAAAGGCTGTTGTCGTGTGGTTGTGGGTGGTGGCCTTATTGTTAACAATGTTAGCCTGGTGATGTGTGTCCAAAGTGTGTCCAGCCTAGTGGATAGCCTTAGCTTGCATCCATTAAAATCCAACAACATTAACATGGGAACACCAGGTAGGGGCGACGCTGACTGCCAGAGGATATTTCGTACATTGGGGTGACTTATGGAGTGGAGCCCAGTCAAACACACAGCATGTGACCTGGCAAAGACAATACTGACCAAAGCAGCCAGCTCTGAAAAAATACTGTGTCATCACCAGCACATCATAGTCCATGAAACAACAGCCACGGGCTCATTACACAACTAGGCAAAGCAGAACACATGGTAAAACACATGGTAAAACACAGTATGTCCACTGCATGTCCACTGTATGTTGGATGATAAGCTCTTGATCCCAAACACTACCCCACTCATCCCAGAGTTACTGGATAGAGCTCCATCACAGTGTCAAATTCTGCTGCCTGTGGTTTTCTATGAAGATTACACAAGCAAGTCTGAGACTGGGTTGAGCAATGGGTTGCTGAACTCAGTCAAGGAGCTGCCTGGATACTTTTGGACATACTGTGAGCTAATGATAAAGTCAAGCCAAGCTTATATCAAATGATATTGAGGGCAAAGGGCAAGAGTGTGATTCAGATTAACATGTCAAATGTCTTGACTGATTTTCAGAAAAAATAAAATCTTCTTAACCATAAATGAAAGTTAATCTGTGATATGCAATTTGTACAATACGTGAGAGGCAACAGCCATTTCAGATCTGGCAGGTGCCCTTATCTGGCACGCCTTACAGATACAGGAAAATATCACATTAGAAGTCTTGCCCAAGGACTCTTATTGGTGTGCTGGCCCAGGTAGGGAAATGAGCCTCATTCCTCTGTATGGAAGGCAGCGGTATTACCCCTACACTATACCAACAGCTTTGAACACCTGGGTCAAGAGGTCTAAACAAAAAAGAGAAAAAGGTTGTGATACAATTGTGATAATATTTTAGGCTACTGAATCCATTACATCATGATTTTGTCATGTTTTCAGTTGCAAATAGAATGGTAATTTTCGGAATTCTTGGATACCATGAGAGCTACACTATTTGGAAAAAAGTATTGGGACCCCTGGCCGTTACACCAACAGGGACTTTAATGACATTGCATTCAAATACGTAGACTTTAATATGAAGTTGATCCCACCTTTGCAGCCATAACAGCTTCCATTATTCTTGGAAGAGTGTCCATAAAGTTGGCATCATTCCAAATGCTTTGGTATGGTGAAGCATTAAGATTGCCCTTCACCAGAAGTAAGGGGCCTAGCCCAAGACCTGAAAAACAGGTGTATCCCAATACCTTTGTCCATATAGTGTACCTAAACATACTTCAGTAGGTATCTGCAGCACCTCCTTTCACCCATGTCGTACCCATGTCTCCTTTCACCCATGTCATCCACCTTTGGATTTCTCTATGTCTCTGTTGTTGTTCTTCCTTAGAAATAGTGGTGGGGACTCTCTAGTTATCCATTTTCTGAAAGATTAGCTTCCTAGGCCACAACAGAGAAGTAGGAGGTGTTCTCACTGTCCACAGAGCTGAAGGAGCCTGTTGCTCTACGACTTGATACTTGAATTTTTGCCCATCTGGATAGGCCGAGGCACCTCAGCCCTGCCTTGCCCATCTGAGCAAGCTCACGGCGGAACTTGACGCCCACGAGGCCGTAGAGCAGTGGGTTGAGGGCACAGTGGGACAGGCCTAAACTTTCCGTCACTAGAAGGCCAATGTCCAGAGCATTATTCAAGTGACAGGTGCGACTGACCAATTCCAGCGTGAGTAGGCTGTCCAGCATCTTCAGAGCATTGTAGGGTGCCCAGCATACCAGGAAGACGACCACCAGGGAGATGATGAGCCTGAGGGATCGCCTCCTCTGCCGCCGTGAGCTGGAGCCGCAAAGTGACTTGAAGATGTGGATATAGCAGTACAGCATAACCAGCAGGGGGAGCCCGAAGCCCAAGATCATGTTTAGCAGCTGCATAGCTACCTGCCACACCTCTGAATTCCCTGTGGAATATTCCAACATGCACACATACTGATCACTCCCTGGTAGAAGCGTCACAGTCCGGAATCGGATGTCCACAGCGGACAGGCCTAAGCAGCAGACCCAAATTACCCCACAGGCCACTTGGGCCAGGCCGGTGTTGTGTCTCCAGCTGGTCTGGACAGCATGCACGATGGCTAAGTAGCGGTCGAAGCTGATGCAGGCTAGGAAAAGCACGCCACAGTAAATATTGAGGGAAAAAAGTGCCCCAGCCACTTTGCAGACTCCAACGCCAAACACCCATCCATGGGTCCACTGGACAGTGAAGAAGGGCAGGATCAGTGCCAGGAGGAGGTCGGAGACAGCCAGGTGCAGCAAGAAGGTATCGGTAAGGGAAAAGGAGCAGAGGGATTGGCGGGAATGCCGGTAGCGGCGGACCACGCACAACACCAGCACATTCCCCACCAAGGCCAACACAAAGACCAGGGTGTAGACAACTGGAGCGAAGGATCGAGTAAAGTTCCATATGTGGCTTAGGCTGCAGGGGGTAGCATCGTCGTTATTGGGGTCTTCGGAATCTGAGTACTCATAGAACGGAACGGTTGACTAGGACAGAAAAAGACCATTGTACTGTTAGACTGTGGAGGTTTCCTTATGAATAAAATCACAGAATATCATCAAAATGTGTTTTAGCCTATAGATACAATTAGTCGCCTGTGGTGAAGCAAAATCTTCACATGAATAAGTAAAATCATCAGGTACCCCGACATCTTAAGCTAAACTCATATAATCACATAGATAAAAGCATGTGGTTGGAAACACAAAGGTAAAAGCACACTGATAGGAGCACATGGACTGAAGTACATAGATAGAAGCACAAGGACAGAAAAACAGCCAGTAGGGTGTGCTGCGTAACACTGTTGTAAGGTTTGAGATTTTGACAGTGTTCATATGACCAGCCTAGTTCTGATTCTTTTCAACTAGATTTTCATAATCAGCTTTTTGACAGAGGTCATATGCTTTTCGACATTTACTGGCAGAAAGCTGCCGTTACGCCACAAAGATGGAGATGATGCAATAAGGGCATGCAGTAGACTAAAACACACAAATTCTGATCTGACTATTGCCATTAAGGTTACATTTCCATTAATCCAATACATACATGGTCTATGACCTCATGGCTCGGATCTGATTTGAAAGGATCCAGTTTGTGTGTCCACACAGCACTAATCAGATCGGTGTCACATCAAGACAAAATAATATTCACATTGCCAGGCTGAAGTGTCACAGATCAAAGTTGTGTGGAAAAAAAATTAATGTGCACAAAGATTAAAGATCAGCTCTGGACAAAAGGCTGAATGTAGCCAAAGTGGCTCAAATCTGATTTAAAACAGTTATCTGAAAAGATAGGATCTGTGTCCACACACCTCTGAAAAGATCAGATTTGTGTCCGCACTCTTCTGGAAAGATCAGATTTGTGTTCACACACCTAGCTTTGCTATTTTTGCTGATACTTTTGCTATCTTCATCCTGCTAAGTGGGTTCTCTGGTTTTAAAGAGTGTGAACAATTTAACAGCACACAATTGGTATGGACAAAGAGAGAGAGATAGAGAGAGAGAGAAAGGAGAAGTGACGACCACATAGCAAAATTCCCAGTCAAAAAAAAATAAAGGGACAGGAAGTAGTTCAAGTTGTGTTTACAGATTACACATTGTTTAGGGTAAAAAGTCCCAAAAAGCAAATGAAAAAAACTAGAGCAAGAAATAAACAAACAAACAAATGAATACACAAGTGTGAATAAATACCAAGAGTAACATACAGCTCTGGAAAAAAAGAGACCACTGCAATTTATTTTAGATTAGCATCTCTATGAGTGACAACCATTCCATGCCAGTGTCTGTTAAATTCCTACACAAGCATCTAATTCTGCTTCATGAGGGACTGATTAGTGATCACCTGAATCACATCTTATTTAATGAGGAAAAGTATAAAAACACTGC
>JBBIGA010112452.1:0-10584 GCA_037576975.1 Alestes dentex | reverse complement strand
CAGTGTGATCAGTTGATGTAGTGAAATAGGATTTTGTTCAGTGGTATCGGTGCATGGTATCGGCAGTTCACATACGAGTATGAGTATTTTAACGAAGTATCGGCCCGATACCCGGTATCAGTGCAACCCTAGTTTAAATACAGAGAACAAATTTATGCTGTTCACACTGTGTGCTGTGGTGTGTTCACATATGACAGAATGGTCACTTTACACCTTTTTTTTTAACATGGTACTAACTTGGTTAATAAACTTGGCTAATGAACAAATAAGTGAATGGACAGAGGACTCAACTAATCATGTTTTGATTTACAATGGAAGGGGTCAATGTTGTGAAGCAAAATGTAACGTTAGGCCCCCTGGAGATGCAGCAACTGAACTAGTCCAAGAATTTCTATTAGAGAATAAACAGCAAGACTTTACTGAATAGTCACTTTAGAAACGCTACATACAAGTTTTAATATATGTGAGTGTGTCTTTATGTCCATCTATATGTTAAATATCTTTTGCAAGCTGCAGATGTTTAATCTAAAATGTTTATTTTAGTGCTAACACAGTACTACAATCCCATAGGGATGCTAACAGAGCATTGTCTTAAAGGTGTTTTATCCATTGTTTTTAGTGATTGTTATTCCAATATTATTGTACTTCACAGTGTAACAAGTAGACCTCTCCTCCACGTCCTTCATGAAGTTTCATCCGACAGAGAAATCTCTGTGCGTGAGAGATTAAGCTCAGGCTGAATGATTATTTACATGTTAATTTATTCCTTCCCACCCTGGAGGTAGATGAATTGTTCGCTTCAGGAAGTTTGTAATAAAAGCCCTCAGATCGATGATAATGGCATTTGCGTTTGTGTTTGTCATCTTTGCAAAAGCAAGCATGCAGGAATTTGCTCAGATTTATCCGTTTCTCTGAGCTGTAAGTGGTGTGTAAATTATCCGCACTGTTTGCGTGGTGGTTTGTCTTTGTAAGGCAGCCCTATTAAAGTCCGGACATTAATGACCTCGGCTGCTCCGATCAATGACTGAGTGCAACCAGCGTTACTCTGTTTTTTAATGCACGTGTTTGTGTTTATTTATGCTTGTATATGTGTTTATTTATTTGCGTATTTGTGGCCATTTTTGCATGTGCATCTGTTAATTTATGTGTGTATCTGTAGGATTGTTTATTTCTTTACATCAGCAAGTTGGGCAGTGCATGCTGGGTGAAGTGTGTGTGTGTTGTTTAGTGCTTGTTAAGTAATATATGTGTGTGTGTGTGTGTGTGTTTTAGATTTTGTGTGCATATCTGTATGTATGTATGTGTGAGTGTGTAAATATAATATGTATATTTCTGTGTATGTGTCTGTGAGCCAAAACATTATGACCACATGCTATTGCTCCTCTGCAAGCCCCCAAAACATCAACCTGTGGAAACATGGCACGAAGACTTTAGCAGGAGAGTTGAAGCCACCACGGATTGGACTTGTTCCAACACATATCACAGGTGCTTGATGAGCCTGAGATGGAGGCCAGGGCTCAAACCATTCCCAAACGCTGTGCTCAGTGAAGCAGGGTGCATTAGGCTGCCATCTGAGAATATTGTTGCCTTTAGAGCAACAGTATTTAGGTAGATGTATCAATCTAACTTCCATGTGAATGTTCAGTGCCATAGTGTTCCCAGCAGAGCATTGTCTGGAGCTTGCGCTTCCCAGATCAGCTTGTTTTTCTTCACTCAGGTGCCCTCCCTTAAAAAATAGGTAAAAGAGAACATGACGCGTTAGACCAGGCCACCTTCTTAAACTGACTGAACCCCTTAGAACACCAGAAGCACGGCTCCGTGTCAGACGTCATGCTGAGCTTGGTGTTCCTATGTCACATGGAACCAAAGTTATTGTAATTTCAGAAACATGTAATAATAACCAGTAGTAGGTTTTAAAATTGGCATCACAAGCAAATGCAAAAACAAACAAAAATGCCCAAATTTCTTTTATTTTCTGTCCTAAAAACAAATGTAAAAAACACAAGATCTTTGAACCCGGGAGAACTTACTGGATAGTCTCCGCCCACAAGTGGGTGGGGAAAACCAAGTAGGTGGGGGGGGGGAGCGGCTGAGCGGTTGCCCATCAAGCGAAAGTGCAGCAAATGGCGAGTGTGTAGGAGAGCAAACATGTTTTAGATTGTTTTACATTTTAATTTGTTGCAATCAGATTTTACTAATATGCTCTGTGTTCTAAAGGTTAAGGTCCAGTCTGACGCTCAGGTCCACTGCGGTTACCTTCAGTGGTAGACCTGGGTTAGCATGGGCTCTCTGACTGGTCAGCCTTATTCTCAGCAGGGTGCGATGCATTGTGTGTTCGGACACCTTCCTCCTGTAACCTGCATCAAAAATGTTTGTGACTTCTACCACAGCAGCCCTTTTGTCTGTTTAGACCAGACAGGATAGTCCTTGTTGCCCTTGTGAATCCGTGAGCACGCAACAGCCTGTTGCTGGTTTGTAGTTTATCCAACTGCGAACCACCGCCAGTAGACACTCACTGCTGCTGAGCAGGAGCATCTTAAAAGCCTTAGCGCTTCAGAGGTGCTTGGACACAGTCACAACTAATTGGCTTTGTTCAAAGTCGCTCAGATCTTTACTGTCAACCCCTAAAACCTTACCTTCTAAAAACTTTAAAAATAAAAGATTTTTGAAGGATTTTGCTTTAAACAGCAAATGTACTGCGTGTAGTAAGCAGAGACTTGAAGCCATTTCAAACCTGGTGCTGCTGTGTTACTCCAGTTATAACAGTACATGACCACAGCAAAACAGGTTAGAAATGAGAGTAGTTTTACTCGTTGACAGCATTATGGTTACGACCCTAATTTTAAAAGTAGGATCCTAAATAGGTCCTAACACGTATTTCTTCAAAATTCCAAGTGTGTGTGTGTATGTGTGTGTGTGTGTGTGTGTGTGTGTGTGTGCATGTGTGTACTTGTAATTTGTCCTCGTTTCATAAAGCAGTTCCCACTGAGGGATTAAGGGAAGATTTTACTGCACAAAACAGCAATCTGCTGCACATAACCCTAACCACACAACAGCCCAACAACAGCTGTGCTGCTTCTGCTGACTGTGTGTGTGTGTGTGTGTGTAAAGCTAGGACAAACAGTTATATTGTCCCACATTAGACCTCAGCACTACGAGGAACAAGCGTTGAGGAATCCATTCAGTAAGTTTAACACAGATACACACAAAGCTCAACACTGTGTGAGTGTTTAAGGTTAGGATCGGGATTAAGATCAGGTTTAAGATGAGGGTTAGATGGACTGCTGATATCAGAAATGTTCCAGAAGGATAGATTAAGTCTTTCATTTTCATGATAAGCTATATAAGTATCAGGAACGAACATTCAGTAATTCACTTAAAAGCTTTTTGCATCAGACGCAACATATGGCAGCATTTCCTTATGACAGCATGAGTTGCTAATCCTTTTATATTAAACGGAATATATGGTATAAGTGTGACGTCACTTTCTGACACAACGCAGTCATGCTGATGTCGAATAAAACAAACTGGAACAGACAGATACAGTTTAAAGTGGCAAAAAACAGCTAGGAGGTTAATGTAACTAATAAGTAATGGTCATCTATGTGTACCTTTTAGCATGGAACAAACTGCATGGCTGTCATGCTTCTAAATGCACCCACTTGTTAAGCAATCAGACATTTTTGTATATGTTTTCTTACATTAGGTGACACAGAGACATTCTACGGCATCTTACTCAGAACCTGCCACGCCATAAACATCCATGAACAAAACTGGAGCGAAATTCAAATTCAGTCTCCGAATTCGAATGCTTGATTCCAAATTTCTAAGCTGCTTACAGAGTAACTGGGGATAAATCCAACACTAAGAATATTTTTTTGCTTTAAATCATCTAGTTTTATGTTAAATACCTCCATCTACAGGTTAATTTGTTGTAAAGTAATGTACCTTTTCTCACCAAAGCATAACATCCTTTGCAAAACAAAGGATTCATTTTCTATAACCCCTTATTCCTCACTAGAGTCGTGGGTAAGACCAGGACATGGATTCAAACCCCCAACCCTGGAGGTGTGAGGTCACCATGGCACCCCGAAATGAAAAAAAGTATATATAAAAAAGTATTATTCATTTATACCGGTGATACGAGAAGCTACACCATTACTTCAGAATCTATGAAGAATCATAATTTTGCATAATTTTTTCTCATTTTGATTCTGAAAAAAACCCCAAAACAAAGTAGGCTAACCCAAAAATGTTTCTTTTTTATTTTTCTCCGTATAGATTTGACTGTACACAGTTCATACCATTGCACAGAAGGCATAAAGGAATAGACTCGGTGCTCTTTTCAAACACACATGGCAATAAATAGTGCTCAGAAAACAAGACTGCCAACACACTTTCTGAAACTGTACAAAAATTTACAACAATAAACACTCACAAGTTCAGAGGCAATGCAAAAAAATCTTCTTTTTTTTTTTCATTGTGTGGTTTGAGGTTGGGTTTGCTTCAGGTGCTTTCTTATAGCTTTCCAGTCGTGAGCCTCTTTGTAATATTGAAAAATAATAATCAAATGCACTCAAATGAAAGATTATTCTTGGGAATTATTTTCATTTAAGCTTCTATAATAACATTATGTCTCTCTGTGACTCACCCTACTGCAAAGCAAATTTACCTTCGGGTACGAATTAAGTTTGAACTGAACTGAAGTGAACTGAACTCTGTCACTAAAAGATCAGTTCAGTTAGAGTGTTTGTCTTTATGGGAAGTTTTGCACACGCTCAGTGGACCTTCAAGTCGATGGTGGTCCGGTGGTAAAATAATATGAAGGATGCTGCAATTTTACGGTGTCTCCACCTGCTGACTAATACTGACCCTCAGATAAACAAACATCACTAAATCCTGGACATTTCTTCTATAGCCCAACCTCTATATAAGTTGCCGTATATAATATTGACTTCATCTGTATTGCCAAAAATGTCACTGATGATTAAAAACGATAATTAGCATCATTTTTTGTTCGAGGCATTGCTGGTTTTTGAATAAGAGATGTCCCGGTGATAGGGCAAAATCTTAGAGCTTTAAGAATACACTACCCCCTTCTTCAGCTCTAATATATTATTGAAGATCATTTATAATATTCATTTGAGTTTTAAAAATGTGGCCAAAGGGAACAGATGGTCATATTTTACAAGTCACTGATGAGAACTGATCATATCTTAGTCAGTGTAGTGCTGTATAACTGAAACTATTCTAAAATAATCTGTTTAAAATGAAAATCAAAACATTGTTTCAAACCATTGTTTAAGAGTTTACCATGGAAATGAATGGTTGCAACATATTGATAAAAAGAAATAGAATTCATTTGAAGGTTCATAAATTAGCCTTGTCAGAGATTTACACTGTTTAATGCATTAAATGTGGTGATTCACATTGTGAATGAAAACGAATAGAAGTGACAAATCCGTCTTTGAGAAACACATACACTGCTGCCTCAGGGTAACACACACAAATAATAAAACCAAAGGGCCTTTTGTAGAAATGTGTGTAGTAGCACCTTTAAACAGTGCATCACACACACTCTTATTTATCTCCTTCCATACACACCCCAGTGACACAGAGCAGCACTTCAATACGACCGTTCAGAAACAGAAAAGGGCAGTTCTTCAATTGGGAGACCATTTTTTGTCTTCTAGGTACATTTATAAAGATAAAAATACTTTTCAAAAAGAACTGGTTTTATATGTTAGGTAATAAGAGCTCAAAACCTTTAAATTGTGCCTCATTGTCCCCCTTCTTTACCCTATTCACTTCTCCTTTATATTATAAAAGGGGTAACATACATAGTTTGCTACATAGTTTCCCACAATAACTTAAAAATTGCCAGTATAACAAACTTTATAACATCCCCAGTTTTACTTGTTATCATTACCATCACATCGAACATTTTAGTGTGTAATTACGTTAATTCAAACCATTGTTTCTGTGTTTAGTCTGGAAACAAAGGACTTCCAGGGGAATGCATGGTACTTTATTTCAAGTACATTTGAATTATTATTATTATTATTATTATTATTATTATTATTATTAGAACAGTGTATCTGAGAATATGTTTAGTTTCCCTCCAAATTTTTTTCTTCAGTTCCACTTATTTCAGGCTGACACACACTGAGAAGTGATGGTAATAAAACATATTATTCATTCTTTACCCAGTTCTAATATAATAGCATGATCAGTTTTTGTGTACTTTATGATTTTGCCACATTCAAGTGACACACTTGAATATTACCTGAAATTGTCAAATGTCAAATGTGACCCTAATTGAAGAATCATCCCAACAGAGTTTCTATATGTATCCATATACCTTCACCAAGAGAAATTCCTTTCATATGTTTTGTAGTTGGCAAATAAAAAGAGTTTCTGATTGACGAACAGAACGGAAGCTCCGTCAGCAGGTAATAGGAAAGATCCTCTAGTTCCGCGGCTTCACATAAATTCCCTACAAGTACCGAATGAGGGTTTGTGCATTTCTCTCGTACGTTCCTCGCTCTTGTCTGTAGCTGGCTGTGTGCGCTGGAGGCAGGGGGTTTAAAGTGCGTGGCCAATCACAAGGCTTTTAGATGACTGTGGTGTTCGTCATTCCGAAACATGCATGGTCTGCCTCTTTTTTTTTTTTCTTTTCTTTTTTTACAATAACATGGAGAATGGTCAGTATTGCTGCTGGTTAGCTTGTAGCTTCAACAACACTCCACTCGGCGCTGATTCGTGCCACAAAAACTGCTGAATCCAGTTTTGAGAGGAATTTAAATACAAATAAAACAAAAAATAAATATATGGTACAGTACAGGGAGCACTGTCAGTGTGCCATTCCGTGCAGTATGAGCTCCGGCCTTTTTTTTTTTCTTTATGCTGAATTGGGTGAATGACTGTTCGGTGAAGGTCAAATTCTGCCCCTTTCTGTATAAACATTGCTTAGTGGTCAATAAAAGACAGATTCCACCGTTTCCTCTTGTTTCATTTTCCTTTTTCCATTCTATTCCTGCCTTTATGATCTTTGACCTCAGAACTAGTCCATCTCACCCTCATGTCTTCAGGAACACACTTTCTGCCGTGATGAGCTTTGACCTCAGAACTGGGAGTGGTCCATCTCGTCCAGCCACGAAGCAGGACTGGTGGGGAAGTCTGGGTAACCTGTGCTGCTTCCTGTGGAGAGGTCAGAGGTTGGGCCCCCAGCTCTAAGTGCCTGACCCCCGGCTGGCTGGCCCCCACCCAGCCCCTCCATGCTGAAGCCCAGGCTGCTGAGAAGCGGCGTGTGGCCAGGAAGGGAACTGACTGATGATGGAGACTGCGGCAAACCATACGGGCTCCCAGCCCTCAGCTCGTGGTACGGAGGCCCACCTCCCTCCAGAGAGAAAGCCCCGTTCATCACACTCCCGCCAGACACATCCCCCACACTGCCGTACAGGCCGTTGGCGTGGCCAAGATCAGACAGGATCTGCTCCTCTGCTGGAGACAGAAAAGGACCGTTATCGGAATACAAGACAAATACACGAAATGGACAAAAGTATTGGGACGCCTGACCATTACATCAACGGGGACTGTAATGACATTGCATTCCAATACGTAGACTTTAATATGGAGTTGGTCCCCCTTTTGCAGTCCCCCCTTCCACTCCTCTTGGAAGGCTTTCCACAAGATTTTGGAGTTTCTGTGGGAATTTTTTGCCCATTCATTCTGTAGGTCAGATACTGATGTTGGCTCACAATCTCCGTTCCAATTCATCCCAAAAGTGCTTGATGGGGTTGTGTTCAGGGTTCTGTCCCAGTACTTTTGTCCATATAACGTACAAAGCAGCCAGTATCAGGAAGCAAAAATGGTTATGATGGAGCCGACTTTTGAAGGAGCAGTTTTATAAAAATTTTTGCCTCTTGTGCAAAACATTTATTTTCTTTAAATAGAGGGAAGATATTCTAAGAGCTAATAGAGACATCACGCATATCTGGATAGATGGGTTAGAGGAGCTGACAGAGGCAGGTTAGCACAGACAGGGGCAGCATCTTTGATTTACTGTCTTTTTATACCTCAGCCTGTGTGATCGCAATGCAAACTGCTTTCTTCTCCTGACCACACCGCGCTGCTTCAGTAACAATGTTCCAACATGCTTTCTGACTAATTGACTAAAAGCTTCACCTAATTTATGGAGTTTGTGCTTTGCTTTTTTTTTCTTCTCGTAAAACGGTTGCCTTTTAAAAATGGAGGTAGACTTTTATGAGTTTTCAAAACGGACTCACAGAGATCAAACAGTCATAAAAACACAGCGCATATGAAAACCTGCTCCGAAACGGCATGTCAACTTTTCAGCAAGGACCGAAAACGCAAGAAGGATGAAGGAGCTGGAGAGCTGGAAAAGAGGAAGAGTGATGGGAGAAAATGAGTTTTGTGAAGTGTTCAGACCTCTGAAGCTGAGTTCGCTGTCGCTCAGACCTCCATCCTCGGCTGAACTTTCCTTCTCTGCCTTGTTGCCTCCTCTGTTGCGTTTGACACTTTTGTAAAACTGACCCCAACGGTGGCGTCCAGCATCCTTCTTCAACCGCTTCTCCTTCGCCCTTCGGTTCTGGAACCACACCTGAGAGAAACAGAGAGACAGAGAGTTTATAGGACTGCGAATGTTGTGCATTTCAAACAGTGCCTACCAAAACAGAGGTGTCATCTAAAATAGGTAGCAATTTCATGGCCCCTAACGTAATGTTGAAATGTAAAGAAAAAAAGAAAGCAGAAAGCATATTACATTACATTACACAAAAATACATTATCAAAAGCATTCATCGAAAGCGACTTACAATTTGAGCAAACACTCCAGTTTCAGAACAGTGTTAGAACCAGAGGATAACTCTTAAGTGCTAAAACCTTTATGTAAGAGTAGTGTAAGAAGATAGATAGTGCATCAGGAGAGGAGGTGCTCTCTGAAAAGATGAGTCTTCAGGAAGTTTTTGAACATATAGCGACATCATGGACGTTGATATTCTTTGTTCTAAATTAAAACCAAAATCTTTTTCTAACTTCAGTAACTGATCGCAGTAACACCTTTAGAGAGCAGCGGTGAGTAATCTTTATTTATTTGACTTCCATTATAAATTCTTCTCTCTCTTTCCTAACAGTTGCAGTGAAAGCAAGATTACTGAGAAGCAGCCAGACTTTTATATTGATATGTTAATTACTATCTAGAAAATTATACTTTATTAGTTTATATTTCATAGACTTTGCAAAGATATCAATAGCTAGTTGGGTAGCTCATGCTAATATTTCTAGCAGATATCTATATATCTAATTGCTATAATCACATACCAGTTAAAAATGAAAAGTTAGTCCCTTGAGAGGACGCTACCGGTAGATCATAAGTCTTCCGTGTCTGTGGGCTAGCCAGATAAACACCACAGGTACAGGGCCATGGCAGATAAGTGGTGCCGAAGCTCATTTTTATACTGGCCAAGACTGAATTATCTAATAGAATGTCTGATCACACACCTGTACGACGCGCATGTCCAGCCCTGTCTCGGAGGAGAGCTGCTCGCGGACGTGCCTAGCAGGTTTGGGGGAGTTTTTGTAGGCACTTTTTAGAGTCTCCAGCTGTTTAGCCGTGATGGTTGTGCGAGGACGCTTCGCTCCAGTCTCAGAGTCATCTGCACAAAAGAGCATTGGGTTACAAAACTGCTAAACTAAACACCACACAGTCTTCTACATGATTCATTAGGGTAGTGTAACAAGGATAGTTATTTCATGCACTTGCTAGCTGTAGGTTGCACAATATCTAATTTCCACGCAGCCGGACAATTGTACATCAATAAAAGACATATGCAGCATGTTTGATTATTACACCAGCTCAAGGTAAGTTAGTGGGCTAAAAGACTAGTGTGGGTGCACAGAGTACTGTCTGTTTTTCTGCTGCTTGTTTTGAGACAAGGAACAACATCATACCACTCAAAACATCACCAAAACCATTTCTTTCATGATAACACACTACGTTGCTGACCATGTAGTGGTGCTTCTTTTGCAATTTGTGGGAGTGTGTCTGTGTAAAATGTACACGCCACTATTGTTTTATACACTATTGACCACAATTGATTCCAAACAAAACATTTTTTGGAGTAAAAAATAATACATATAAATAATTTATTATACCTTGGAAAGGTTAAACTATACAACACTCTTACATTATTTTACAATTGCAACGATTAAAATAGTAATGTTAAGTGCATAGTGTGTGCAACTGTGATCTCTGTTTCATCCCACCAGAAACTGAATCAGAATTAATAACACTACATTAATGACACTGCATTCAGATACATAGACTTGCATATGGAGTTGGTCCCCCTTTGCAGCTGCTGTAATGGTTCTGCTCCCCATGGAAACTTGTTTTTCTATAACAAACTAGATAAAATGTGAATGCCCTGGCAGGGGCAAATAACTTTAGTTTTATATTTGATTTGATTACATTAATGTTGATCACACATTAAGTTTTACAGAAATATTTGAACTGCAGCTGTGTAACTGTGTTAAAGGGAACACTGCTGTTAAAAAGCTCCTTAT
>JBBIGA010112441.1:0-10584 GCA_037576975.1 Alestes dentex | reverse complement strand
TGAGGGTAAACACCGGTTCTAGACTGTTTTACACTGTTTATATTTACTGAAATCAGAGTTTACTGATACACTCTGAGGTCTGAGGGTTAGGAGAGCTGCTCGATTAGTCGTCAGAATCACTGACCTGTAACTGTTTTAGTGAGATAACGGGTATCGACGGCCCTCCTTTAAAATCGTGGTGTGTGAAGGTGTCCTCCGCTGCTCTGGAGGCGTGTTCTGTGTTTCAGTGTTTTGTGGTGAACTGGGTCCACTGAACTGGGAACACTTCACCTGACAGTTCTGTCAGCACCTGTCGCAAATGTGCAGCACGAATCACTTTGTAGCCGCGTTACTGTGACAACAGGGGGGACAAAAATGGGCCAACACACACGCCTGCATGCACACACTTCCGAAAACTCGTACTCCGCCTCTCCACATCCAGCAGAGTCGTCCTTAAAGTACCGATGCCTTGCATATTCAACTTCTTAGTGGGATTGCATCAGCTATTGCGCTAGTGTTCTTCTTAAGTTTTATTTTTATTATTATCAGTATTGTCATTATTCCTCTTTTTAAAGCTGGAATTTGGTGCTGCTCCTTGCCTGAGTCCATACTGAATATTGGCTAGATTCATACTGAAACATTCTTTATTATCCACAGTATTGCACATGTATTCAGATTTTCGATCGGTCGATCAGGGGTCATTTAAAAATCCCAGTTTTGCGGTCGAGTGGCCTCTATAGTGAATGGGGAGAGAGAGTGGAGAGGCAGGTCTCCTTAAAAGTGTTCAGTGGAGAGAGAGTCTCTGAGCGAGTGTCGTATTGTAAAGTGTTGTGACAGCACAGCTATGACAGCCGGAAAGGGGCAAAACGTGGAGCATCAGTTCCGTAATGCGGAGTTCAAGACACAGGAGACTCAGAAACAGACTTCAAGACACTCAAGCTCAGGTCAGTTATGAAAAAAAGACGTGTGTCACTGTTTATTGTGGTTGAATTGAAAGTAATCACTCTGTGTGCTTTTCCCCTCTGGTTTTCGGGTGAGAGTGGTTCACTCCCCCCCTTTTCAGCCGTCCTTTACCATAAATGGCTTGGTAAGAGACAGCAAGTTAAGTCGGCTCGTTACAATTATTATTTGTGTGATCCGAAGTAATTTCATGACAATTTTCCAATCCGTCTTCATGGTTTGAATGAAACTGGCTGTTTTTCCTACTGTACCTTTAAGACTGATATATGTAAATGATCTCTGTTTTCGTAGTCTGTCTTATACTCTGCCTCATTTAAAAAGCAGTCCAGGAGGAAACACTCCTTTATAACTTCAACTGCTGTCGACTGCTGTGTGGTGCTTTTTTATGACATCACAAAAAAACGCTCAATTCAAAAAGGTAGAGGTTCCATAAACCGATTGCAAGGACTTGTGAACTGAAACGGTGCTTATATACTGCATTAAACAATATTTTAAAGATGTTTTGTGGGCGTTTTGTTTTTCGGTTATAAGGGTTCTTTAATTATTGCATGGATTTGTTCATAAATTCATAATGTAGAAATTCTGCAGCGTTCTCGTCCTCTTCATTTTACAGAAGACTCAGAGGTGAGGGAGGTTTTAAAGCTGTCGGCTTTTTTTTTTACGGCCCTTAAATGTCACGTACAGACTCTTTTCTTCTATTAGACGGCCTTTCCTTCAGAGTTTGTCAGGCTAATTGATCTGACCCAGTTTTGCGACGCAGCCTCTTTTCTCCAGCCGGTGTGAAAGCACTGCTGGTTTTGCTGCATGGGGTGAAATAAACAGAAAGCAGCTGCTTATCTCTGCTTTTACCTTCCTTCTGGTCTCTCCACTGTCTGCGTCAAATCAGAGAAGCACACAGATGTTAAAGCTGGAATGAAGTTGTTGTGCCGGACTGGCTGGAATCATTTGAATGTTCGAATATTCGTTTGTATTTGTGTGTGTAGTAGTGACGTAGTGCTGTTAGTATTCAGACAGGTTGACTTTTTTTTAAGCTTAAACTTAATTCATGTACCAAGTGACTGCACTTCTTTTCCAATCCGCCTGAAGTGGGGCAGCGTTATTTAAGACTGCTGCACCATTTAAGGTGAACCCAAAATTCAGAATCAGAAAAGTTTATTGATCCCGAAGAAAACTGTTTACGTTACAACGGCACAGAAACACAGACACACACAGACAAGAACTACATAAAATATATAGTCTACATAAATCCAATAAAAACTCAGTAGGAAATACACTGTACTGTAAACACAAATACTGGGTATAAATACTACAGATAAGTAACGTACAGTAAAGTGAATTACTAGTAACACTAATAGCGGTTGGGAGTCTGTTACTGCTGCAGTAGAGATCAGTAGTAGATCAGTAATATTGATCTGTTGTGATATTTCTCATGGTAAGACTATTGCACATAATAATAATTAAGATATTGCACACAATGAAATGCTTTAGCACCCAATAAGACAACTGGACATGGTAGACCATTACACATAATAAGATGATATTGCATGAAGGTAATAATGATGATTAAGAATTTGAATATTAGGATATTTGTTTGTTTGTTTGTGTAGTATTATTATAGTGCTTGTAGTGTTCTGACAGGGCGTCTTTTTCAAACCCCAAACTTGCTGAGTGACTGCACTTGCAATGGAAGTTCCGCCTTAAAAGGGGCAACGTTATTTATGACTGCTGCACCATTTAAGGTGGAACCATAAATTCCATGATGGAATGGGGAGGGGGGGGGCAGTGATGGAACCCAACCTTGACTCTTCATTCAGTGAACTGACTTAACTGACAGTGAGAACAAAGATTTAAAGAGTTTTTCCTTTTGAAAATCTGTCAAAAACTGGTATGCAGTAGTTACACAAAAGGTCTTAGGCACCTAAATGGTTTAAAGCCATTTTTCTCAGTGTGTGACAATAAATGTATCTTTCTGCAGTAAAGTGAAAATTAGAATGAATACAAACAAACCAGAAAGCAGTAAAAAGTATCAAGATCTAGTTCTGTGTGTAAAAGTGGATTGTACTGAATATGACCAAGGGAATGACCTAACAAGGTAAAAACATGTCCGTTGACTTTCACATGTTTGCGTGGTGTCAGTGTTTACGTCCCTGATTTTAACAGGCTGTGATTTTACGCTTTTTTAGAAGGCCTTTGACCGCCAGCTTCACAGGAGATGGCTTTACCGCTTTTCTTTGGTCACTCTGTGTTGCAAGCTGTTGTATCATAACCTCCATATCAGATGGTAGTGGAGGACAGATGGCCTCAAAATGCACAACAGTCCAAATGTTTGTCGATATGAAAATAAGAGAATTAGATTCATTTGGCGAATGGGAAAGCCTCAGATTTGGACTTGATGCCATTTCAGACTGAGCTTTATCATTGCACCCCTATATTCACTGCCATAGCCAGCTCTGTCTTCAACAGATCCATGCACAGTGGATGGTAAATTAACATTATACAGCAAAACAGCTCCTTATATGGACGTTCCCCCAGTTTGTGTTTGTGTCACGTAGAACCAAAGTTACTGTAAAAAAAACCTGTAATAATAATAAAAAACATTACTGGGGATTTAAAAACAGCATCATACGCAAATTAACAAATTTTCTTTTATTTTAGATCTTAGAAACAAACAGAAAAAAAACACAAGATCTCCGCCCACAAGTGGGAGGGGAAAACCCGCAGAGGGAGAGGCTCCGGAGAGCGTCCGAGAGAAAGAGCAGCAACTATAAATATATAACTATATATAACTAGTGTTTTTATTATTATTATTCTCATTACAGGTGAATTTTAAGGACACTTTTCCTGAACTGTGCTGTAGAGCGCCCCCTAGTGAGCTTGTATACAGTTTAACAATCAGATGACCAGTGGGCTGAGTATTGATCGTTGAAAATTTTGTTTTTTTGTGGTCGAGTCTCCTCCGTAATGTCTGAAGGGAGAGAGCGCAGATGCGAGTCGCCTTTATAGTGTATAGGAGAGAGAGTTTTTAATGACGTCAGGTTACTCTGCTGATATGAGTTACTGTTTGTTGTTGTTTAGAAAAAAAAAAGTGGTCCATGAACGCCGCTACACGCGCTTTTCCCCACCTGTTTCTGGACGAGAGCAGTTCGCTCCACCCATTTTCAGCCGTCCTTAACCACAAACAGCCTGGTAATGGGAAGTGATGTAACACCCCTCTGTGATTCAGTGGTCAAATAATTGAGTAATCTCAGCTACTAAAGTATGCAGAAATGTAGAAAAATGATTTAGACTTTAGACTTAATGACTTTAGTGCATGTAACATGCTGGCTGCTGAGACGTCACGCGCCGCTGGTCACGTGCCAGGAGCCGTCAGGATTGTGTAACTGCCCGGTTTCTGTGATTGCTGACTGGACTGTGATGTGAAGTCTTTGAAAGCTCGGTGCTTGTTTGTGGAGCGGCGTTCGTGTGGAGAGCTCTGCAGCTGCCGTGAGAGCAGATGCTGCAGGTGGGGCTGAGACTGCAGGAGGATTAGAGAGGCTCTCAGCAGGCTGGAGGGAGGTGAGAGCTGCTCCAGAGATCAGGCTCCAGGCAGCAGAGCTGGAGTATGGAGGCACTGCAGGGTCTGTGTTTGTGTGGGAGCTGTGTGATTTTGCTGCTATGGCAATGGCGCAGGCCTCAAAGCAGTGGCAGACGTTACTCAGGCTGAATGCACCAGCCTTGTCTTTCTTTTTGTTGTCTTTCTTTTTGTTGTTGTTGTTGTTGTTGTTGTTGTTGTTGTTGTTGTTGTTCATTTTATGCAGATGTTGCAGTACAAGCATAAAGTGGCCGAACTGATTGATTAGCCATCTTGCTTTCTAGTCGTCAATATTTAGTTCACAATCTGTTTGTTGTGACTTTTTTTTTCAGACACGCTATTGATCCTAGAGGAAATTGCTTGTGTCGTGTACATTCAACCCAGTGAGTGAAGCAGTGGCGTCTGGGGAGCAGTGCGTGGGGATGCTACCACTGGCAGCCCTGGGATTTGAACCTATGACTTTGAACCAGGGTCAACTCCCTACCTACCAGGCCTAAATGTATGTGACTAAAAATGGATGGTGGCTTGATGAAGCCAGCTGGTGGTGTTGAAAAGTCAAATCAGTTTTGAACACAATTGTAATTTTATTTATTGTAAATGTTTGAAGATATTGGGTTCTTCATCTGTGGTTATAAGGTGATACTGTCATCTCTGGTGGTTCTTGGCATTTTCTAAGGGTTTGCTGTGGTGTTCCAGGTGGTCGCTAGGTTAGAACTGAGTTTGCTGTGGCGTCTCTGGTGATTGGGTAGGGAACTGCGAGGTTGTTGCCGTGGTGTCCTAGGTGATTGCTAGGAATTGCACTAGCCAGTGCACTAGCATTATGTGCACATGCATGCGTGTGTGTTTTAGCACAAGCTTTGTCAAAGCTTCATGTTTGTCACCTGACTAGCTACACATCACTTACTATGTATCAGAAAGAAAAACTGTGACAATAAATATGGGGAAAATAAACATAAAATGATACATGATATTAATTTATTACCATTGCGGGGCAACATTCGAGGTATGCCCACAAATAAATTACCTATGTTTACCCTCATATTCTCAAGCCTGCATTAATATAGAAAGGAACCCATTTACTATTTCCTGACAAGAGTTTCACCAAAGGGTGACCCTTTATAATTCTCCATATAGTCAGCAGTGCAGTAACCTTTATACTGCTGCCGTGATATAAAATGCCATAAAACATTGAGGCCTTGTCTCCGAGACCAGATGCAGTAAACGCCCACTGAAAGCTTCACTGTGAGTGCTGCGTGAGTGTGTTAAGAGCTTCTCTAAATTGGGTCACACACATACAGTGTTTGTAGGCTACAGAACTGTAAGTAGGGAGTAGCCTGATTTATCATCCAGTGAAGAGTGTCTAATTATGGCATGTTTAAAGTGGTGCATATTATGTTAAATAAACTTGACGTCTTTACAGTTCTTCCAAAGTTTGGTAAGTAGATGGCAGTGTTCTTAGCTTGGTAGGAAAGTATGTGGCTGTGTTTGTGGGAGGTAATGTAGGTAGTTGGGTGGTTGGGCTCATGTGCAGTTATGTGGGTCGGTAGATAAAAAGGTAGCTATGTGGCTGCATTCATAGGTACATAGGTGGCTGGGTGAATAGGTAGTTTGGTGGGTGTGGGTGACTTGGTGGCTGGGTTTGTGGGTAGTTAGGTGGCTGGGTTTGTACTGGGGTGGCTGGGTTTGTACTGGGTTTGGCTGGGTTTGTACTGGGTTTGGCTGGGTTTGTACTAGGGTGGCTGGGTTTGTACTGGGGTGGCTGGGTTTGGCTGGGTCTGTACTGGGGTGGCTGGGTCTGTACTGGGGTGGCTGGGTCTGTACTGGGGTGGCTGGGTTTGGCTGGGTTTGTACTGGGGTGGCTGGGTTTGTACTGGGGTGGCTGGGTTTGTACTGGGGTGGCTGGGTTTGTACTGGGGTGACTGGGTCTGTACTGGGGTGACTGGGTCTGTACTGGGGTGACTTGGTCTGTACTGGGGTGGCTGGGTTTGTACTGAGGTGGCTGGGTTTGTACTGAGGTGGCTGGGTTTGTAGGTAGGTAGGAGGCTGAGTAGTTAGGTGGGTCAGATTTGTGGGTAGGTGGGTGGTTAGGTATGTAATTAGGTGTCTGAGTCGGTAGGTAAGTAGGTGGCTGGGCTGCTGGGTAAGTGGTTGGGAAGGTAGGTAATTAGGTGGCAGCCTTGGTAGATTGTAAGGTTTTTTGGTGGAGTACTGAAATGTACTTATTTAGCACAGTTTTCTCGTAGTCAAACTTATAGCAGCATCCTTTGACAACATTTTAACATTTAGCATGACCAGAAATGAAAGTTTAGCTTGTTAAAGGAGAAAAGATAATTTATATGCACCTGTCTTAAAGATACAGTAAAACCAACAACACCTGTTTAATTCTAAGGAATTCAAAGGAATTCCAAGAACTAAGAGGTTGGAAAACAATCATGTGAAAATTAATAGTGACTTTTTTTGTTCTTAAAGTCAAATAAATCCCATTAATGGAAATTGTATAGTATGGGCACATTACATTTTGCCTAATGGTTAATATTGTATGACAGTATTTAAGGCCACGCCCCCAGTCTGCAGATGGAGCAATCCCTTTGAAAGGTGCTGGGACGGGATCTCAAAACTGATTTGGGATTACTGGTGTACCACTTTCCACTTGCTGAAATGGTCAATAACATAATTTGATGAAATGTTATAAGTATAACGAGAGCTGCTGGAAAAGCACAATGGTCAAAGGACTCTGGATTCAGTGCTTTTGAGCGAAATGGCTCTGCATCATCTGCCCGCTGCTGTTCTTTGTGTCAGACATTGGCTCTGATGACTGGCTCTGCTCTGAGTCATTTTTTGCACCAGTGAGTCTGTCTTTTAAATGAGCCTCTCATCCATTCGCATTGGTGGATCTGACCTGATGTCTCTGTGACTCTTCTTTGGGAAACGTGATTTCACAGTTTACTGTGCTGTGTATCAAAGCTTCTTCCAGAAAATCTGGCAAGATTTAATCCGAGCCACAGCCAGATCAGCTGGACGGAGTGTCCGTAAATCTGAAGTCTGAATTTGCTTTGTAATTAGCATGTCACTTCAGTGTTATGGTGCTTTTCTACTGTGCCATACCGAGAACAAATGTTTGTCTATTACAAATAAAGCGACCCGAACCCGAGCTGCTCGATGGGAGTGCCAAAGCAGCCGAGCTGACCGCATCACTGCATTCTGATTGGTCGAAATGTCATCACAACATGGAAAGAGGTCACTGTCCGTGCAGCAAAATCAACAATCGAGACAAAAACTAACACCTGAGAAGTGATGAAGTTCCAGCTCGACTGTCTGTCTGGGCTGAAGATAAATTTCAGTGTTAGTTTTCTACGACTCTAACAAATTTATCTTTAACTCTGAGAGAAACGTGAAGGTGATCCAGGACATCAGTAACAAGCCCTACCATGAACAGCAAATGGTTTAGACATTTTTCATTTCATTTGCTAAGTCTAAAACTTGACATTTCTTCAGATTTAAAGTTTTTAAGTCTCTGTTTACATCCAGGAATGTTAAATAAGGTACTATGGCCCAATCCTCATTTGGTGTCCTAGAAAGTTCTGAGACTTCTGCTCTACCGTCCTGAAGTCCTTGGCTGTAACTTTAACGTTTGAGGGTCCCAGTTTGGTCCCTGATGAGATTAGGCCCAACACTAACTCAAGAACATGGCGGCCTGTCTTATCTGCAGCCCAGGGAATTACGCAACATCTCGTAATGCAGCATGCAGGGGCTTAGCTTGTGGCGTTATGTCATAAACCTCTCTCGCTAGTTACATTTTTAATTTTTGGCCTTTCTGAATGACTCTGACTCCGAGTGGTACGTGGGGGATGATGTGGTTTCAGCATGTCTAGTGCAGTTTTACCCTTAATCACACACTCTGATCCACCGAGTGACATTTCGCTTCTGGGCGCATCTGCTTAACAGGCGTTTAGATTCAGCATCGTGCTCTCGACAGCGATTCGAGATGGTGGGGGCTCGTTCATTTCCGTGACTCAGATGATTTGAAGGACTAGTCATTAAATGAATTTCAAATTAGTTCACATAAGCTGTGTAAAATCTAACCCAGGCACAACAGAGGCCCTTTAGTCCAGAGGTTGGAGGTCCAGACTGGCCTCTCTTAATTAGCAGCTCCGGTCAATGGAGCTGTAGAAGTTAAAAACGGCTGAATCATCGCGCTCTTTCCACAAAGTTGTTGAGTAATCTCTAATAGCTTTGCTTATGAGGTTTCTGACACTGTACGACACACTCGGCGTTAAAAAAGAAAGCACTTTTCCATGTATCTCCCTTCTCAGCCCACAGCAGTTTAGCTTCTGAAGTCCTGAAGCTGTAAGGAGTGTTTCATCTCAGCACTGCCTTTTGGAAGAGCTGCAATACAGGGCAGCCAGTCAGAAAAGACATAATTAACATATATGGATCTTTAAGGCACAGTAACAAAAAACAGCCTGTTTCATTCACAGGTTGGAAAATGTAAGAATGAACTAGGATGAATTATGAATAATATTTTGTATTAAATCAATTTAACAAATGAATCAAAACTGCCTGGAGTTGTGATTGGTCACCTCTCAAAAAACACGTGATTGGTCAGTGGCTCATTTGTGTATTGCAAATGTACTGAGTCTGAAGTTTCTTTCTTTAGTTTTGCACTGAAGCTATGAGGAGAAAGTAACAAAAAAACGTTATGAAAGTTTGTGAAAGAAGGCCTCGATATGCAAATGAGTTTTATGCAATATTGACATACTAGTACTACATTAGCCTCATAACTTCAGTGCAGCTTCAGACCTAAACCTTGTCTGACTCACTTCTTTTGGGGTAAGGAGGGTATTGTGTAAAATTGCTTGTTCTCTGTAGTGATTTTCTCTCGTCGCACCAAGCCTTTCTCTCTCTTTCTTTTATCTCCTTGTTCTCTCCGTACCTTTTGTTTGTGCCTATAATGGCCGGATACTCCTTCAGGTCCTTCAGTGAGGACGTCTGCTCTCGATGCTGCTGCAATTAGCCGAGCCATTTTCCTCTCCACTAGCAGCGCGTCGGTGCTTTCGCCACCAGCGTTATTGCTCTCCTGAGAAATCTGGCTGAGCTCCGATTCGCTACCAGCGTCTTTTCCGAAGGGACCTGCATTACTCTTATTGCTTTCAACACGGCCACGTTCTGGAGGGGCTTAATCTTCATGATTCAACCGTAAGAGATTCTTGCACAAGCCTCCCAGATTACATTCCACCACTTCGCTCATCCGCCGAGGTCCCGCTCCCTCTGGCCCGCGGTCGAAGCGAGCCTCCGGAGGGGCGGGTGCCAGTGTTTATCTACCGTTTACTGGAGAGACTCGCAACTGAGTGGAAATGGCTTTTCAAGAGAAAGCTTTGAAGTCAGGCGCTCACCTATCCACGCTTACTTCAGATGAGTGGCAAACGTCAGGCTAAAGACTGATATTTAAGCTCCTGTGATCAAACTCACGTTTTTCCCTCAGCAGGGCTCTGGATGGTCAGGAGAGTGCAGCGCTGAACCGAACCGCGATTGTTAAGGTCACGCACAGTTATACCATTGTGAACAAAAATGTGGAAACACATTGTGGAGAATGAATATTCTTTTATTTTGGCCATCTCATGTGGCTGCACTGTTTGAACACCAAAGTGTCCAGACTTCCATCGAGCTCTAGGAAGGATTTCTTGGAAAAAAGGATGGAAAGGGAGAGGACTCAAGCAAGCCGTCGCGCAAACAGTGCTCCAGAATAACTAATCCTAATATCTCAAGTCTAGTCAAACTCCTGAAGGACCGGCTCTCTGACCTGTGTGGGGTTTGGCGATTGCTCCCGTTTTCAGCAGACATTTGTCTGTGGATATATGCTATATTATTATGAAAGTCTTGAGCTGCCCCCTTTGAATGCTTTCACTTGGAATTCTATTTTATGCCTTTCAATTTGCCTCATTTTTAACAAATTGAGTTGATTTAAACTAAAGAAATGGGAACAGTTTTACTGTGTCTGGCTGCAAAGTGTCTAAAGACACAAGTTTCCTAGATAAAGGAGTTCCAGCCACTCAGCATTCAGCACCACCAGTATA
>JBBIGA010112420.1:0-10585 GCA_037576975.1 Alestes dentex | reverse complement strand
ATACTTAATATGAGACAAAAATGAATAAACAAAATGGAGCCGGCTGATGCAACCACAAGGTTAGGGTGACTGCAGCGGCAAAACATTTACGTCCCCACTCATCGCGTACGTCCTCACGCATTGACGTCATTAATTGTGATCTGTTCCTAAGATCGGCCAAGTCTAACGAGTACTGATCGAGTCATAAAATGTGATTATCGGCCAATACCGATCTTCGCATCCCTACCGTATTGGTTATGCTGGGACACTTTTTTTTTTTTTAAAGATGAAGAACCCCTGTCATGTCAGTTTTGTAGTGTGGCCAATTTTACTTTGTTCTGCTCTAAGTAACACAAGGCAGTGATTTAACTGCCTGTAGTCTAGAGGATTTTTTTTTTTTTTAAAGTAGCTCCACATAACGTTTTGAAATTTTTGTCAAGTATTTATTTAAAGAATCTTATTTAGATTTATTTATTTAATTGTTTGTTTATTTGAGTCTCTTTGCCATGACCCAACCATCGTCGTCGATATGGCATTAAACTTAAATTACTGCTACGAGTGAGCTGAATTAGCCACAGTTGAATTGGGAAGGAGTAACTGGTTTAAAAACTGTAGGATGGTGCGTTTGTGTAGAATGTTTGTGATTTGTGAGGTTTATTCTGATTTTGTCACTCTTCTCATATGTAAAACACCTTGGTATTTCTGCTGGTGTGGTTATGGGCCTAAATAACTTTTGTTTTCTTCTCTCCAGAACCAGAGAAGCCTGCTCCTGCTCCTGCTCCTGCTCCCTCCTCTGCTCCCTCTGTTGGCCTTTTCTCCCAGCTTGCTCCAGCCTCATCTGCAGTCACCCTTGCTGTGAGCACTCCCAGTCTGGCGTCACTCTCCACTCCTGCCACAGGGCCTACACCTGCCTCCAGTGCAGTCTCGAGCCCAGCTCCAGCTCCAGCCCCAACCATCGACCTCACCGTGACTCCAGCAAGTACACCCAGTGCTGCATTGACCTTGATCACAACCCCCGCCACCACCACGACCAGCGCCGCAGCAGCCCCAGCACCGAGCCTGGCTAACCCACTACTGGAGTCTCTCAAAAACATGAAGAGCAACTCCCTGCTCAGTGTTCCCTCCCCCCTGGCTGCTACCTCTGCAGGTACACTAATGTAACTCATTTCAGGTCACGAGTACCAATCGATACAGATTGGTTTGAAATTAATTGTTTTCACATGTAACATTTAAAGGCATTTTGTAAACTGTAAAAGTGAAGGAGAACTGAACAAAACAAACATCATTGCAGTGCAAAATTGATTTTTTCAACATACATAACCAAACCAGATTTCCACTTTTGATGAAATGCAAGTCGGTGTTTAGCTGAAATAATCCTGGCAGGTCTTGCAGAAATAAATCAGCACTGTTAGTCATTAAGGATTTATTCCAGTATGTATACGTTTATACAGTGAAGATTTCTCTTGTTTTTTGACTGGATGTGTCCGTATGTTTCTTTAACCCTCATTACTATTTGTTACTCTGTTTACAGCTCCTGCACTGTCTGCAGTGACTCAGGCTCCTGTCTCAGTTGCCTCCACTGGTCTCAGCACTGGAGCTGTGAAATCAGAGCCTGCCCTTGCTGCTCCTCGGCCCGCAGTTTCAACCCCGTCTGTCCCGGCCACTCAGCCAGCCACTTCCATGCCCTCCATGTTTGCCCAGATCCTAGCCCAGCCGCTGCAGCCCTCGCCCAGCACCTTCAGCCCAGGAGGGAGCACCCTCTTCAACCTCACACCTGTGGCGACTGCTGCATCTGCCGCACCTCCTGCGTATACATCTGCTGCACCTCCTGCATATACATCAGCTGCATCTACTGCCTCAACGAACCCTTTGTTGGGTGCTAGCGGTGCAGCCAACCCTGCACCGTCTGGGTTCAAACCTATTTTTGGGGCAGCAACCACAGCACCAGCTTCAGCCGCAGAAGTAAAACCCACACAGCCCACTTTCAAGCCCATTTTTGGCACTCCTGTTGGAGGTGGCCTCGGCACGCTTTGTCAGTCGGTTACATCGGCTCCCTCTGCACCAGCAACACAGAGTGCTACATCACTGTTTGGGAACCTGACCAAGACCCAGCTAGCGAAGGCCTCAGTCGCCTCTTCCACCCCTGCCACACAGACTTCCAGCCCGTCTCTGTTTGGAGCCTGGGGATCTGTGTCAGCTGCTCCTGCTCCAGCTTCTGCTCCAGCTCCAGTCATGAACAGCACCTTTCAGTTTGGAGCACCATCTTCAGCACCTGCTGCGTCAGGTCTTAGCACCAGTACCACCACCAGTAGCAGCACTGCCACCCCTTTCCAGTTCGGTGCTTTAAAACCTGCACAGACCGCTGCTCCAGCGGCTCCTCAGAGCACGTTTCCGTTTGGTCAGACACCTGCAGCCCAAAACTCTACCACAACCCCCTTTGCCGGGTTTGGCATGGTTAGCAATACCACCACCACAACAGCGAGCGCCTCTACGACCCAGGCCACCTTTGGTAGCTCCACGTTCAGCTCGTCGGTGCCCTTCCCCAACGCAGCCACTCAGGCACCTGCCGCATCAAAGCCTTTCACGTTTGGTGCCGGTGGCGCAACCAATGCACCCGCACCGTTCACATTTGGAGCTCCCGCAAGCACTGCAGCGCCAACGTTCGGGACTCCCAATCCCCCTACGTTCGGCAGCAACTCAACTGGCTTCCCTTTTGGGAACACCACTGCCCCTTCAGTGGCTCCAGCCTTCGGGGCCACCACACAGACTGCTGCAGCTGCCCCGGCCCCCACCTTCACATTTGGAGCAGCCCCCGCCACCCCACAGAACTCTGCCCAGAGTGCTCCTGCCCCGGCGCCGTCCGCAGGGTTCAATTTCGCTGCATCATTGTCGGGAGCACAGTTTGGAACACCCGCACCTGCGGCTCAGACTCCGGGGTTCTCGTTTGGAGGTGCCAACACTGAGAACAAGCCTGCTTTTGGTGAGTGCATGGCTTTAAAACGTGAAAAGATCAGAAGACACAGTGTGACCCTGTCTGTATGACTTGCGTTTAGTGTTAGTACACAGTGTTATTTGCTGCTTGCTGTGGTGCCTGTAGATCAACACCGTCTGTTTGTACAGGAACCTCCACCCCTGCATTCGGCAATGCCATCGGTCCAATCCCATTTGGCAGTCCTGGGACACCTGTACAAGGCTTTGGTGCCTCACCTTTTGGTAAGTATTGTTTATGTCCCATCCACTTTTTTATGACACTTTTTTAGAACACAAATATGAAGGTCAGTGAGAGATGTGTGGTCAGGACCTCAAGCTGGATTTGAGTTTAACACGCTTGTCTTGTGATAACAAACACAGCTGTGTTGCTTGGTCAGATTACAGTGGGTCCTCGGATTACAACAGTCTCAACATACAGCGTTTCGAGTTTACAAGACCTTATTCCCATAAAACATTTTCAAATTTGAGACGTGAGTGTTTTGGCGTACGGCGCTAGTGTCGTACTTGCGGACTACGTGAGCAAACTAGTTTGGTTGCATTTGGCAGAAGAATACGCAGTAACGCGGTGAATGAGTCCACTTACCTACGCCCATCTGTACTGTTAGAAGTACCATATATTTATTTACTTCTTTTTTCTGTGGCTTAGTTGTGTTTATATGTTCTAAATTATGATTTTACAGCTGTGTTAGGATCGGTAAGTGACTAGGGTGTGTTTCGGTGTTTGGCGACGTACACCAAAATTCAGATTACATCACTGTGGAAGGAAAGGATTTGTGTCGTAACCCGAGGACCCCCTGTATTAGCTTTTATGACTTTTCTGTCCATTTTCAGAACCGTTCCATGAGTTTGTTTCTATTCCAGGTACCCCTTCTGCCTCTTTCTCGATTGGTGCGGGCTCCAAGCCCAGTGGTACACGGCAGAGGCTGCAGGCACGCAGGCAGCACGTGAGGAAGAAATAACACTGACCCGAGGCACGTTCCTCAACCTCCTCTTGTTTGTTTAGACAAATGCAATGCCCTTCCTGACTATCCTAGCTGCTGCTGCACCACCATCGCTGCTGCTGCTCATGAGATACGTTCAGGCTTTCTGCAGGACACATCTGACCAAACTCAGCTGGACAGCTCTGCAGTCAGTCAGGGCTGACCAGACGGTGAGGTCTGAGGAGGACTGGTGTCCCTGCCCCTGCCCCGGCTCCTGGTCGAGGGTAGGAGAGACTGGAACACCCAAGTCTTCCTATATGGAGTCACTGACAAACAAGTAACACGAGGGTTCGTTTCAACAAACAGAGCTAACTGTTGTACTTCACAAAGACAGAACAGATCATTTAAAACGTGGACATGAACATGTGAAGTCCAGGCCAAAAGAATCAGAATCTGGGTTTGACTCAGTTTTGTTTTTTTTTTGTCGTTTCCTTTTCAGGGTTTTTGTGTTAGTTTGGGTTTTTTGTTTTAAAAAAAGCTAGCTGGCCATATAACCTACCTTTTATGTGATCAGATTCATGTTCCATTAAACACAGTAAAGCCCTTTTATATGCTGTGATCAACGCTTTGAACAGTACACAGTGCTTTTGAATGAAATGCTTATTAGGGCAGCCTACATCAACTTTGGTGATTCTGCTATATGTTTTAGTTGAAAGATGCAAAGATGTTCTACCTGACCTGAATGCATTCACTGAGTTACAAAATAAAGTTCTTTGGTATTTTTCCATTGCTTTTTTTCTGGCAAATCCCTTTAAAAGTCCCTTAGATTACATATGTTAAAGGGTGAATCCTGCTCATATTCACTTCTCATACGTTGAAATTAATGTTTAAACCAAAGCAGAATTGGCGCCACAGGCTCTTCTGTGTTTACTGACATGTGTGTGCTATTGGCTATTTGACTACCTCTCCTATTTAGACAATTCCAGAAAATGTTACTTACCTCTGTTAATTTAAATAATCTGTGCTTGGAGGTTTAAGGTGTCATTTAGGACTGATGTTCCAGTAGTTTTTATTGATGAGATCAGTCTGTATTCTCAGGGAAGGAGTGCTGATCTAGGATCTCCTGGCAGTGAAGTCTGATCCCAGATCAGCTCTGCTTCTCAGAGAAGCTTATTAGCCTAGGCCTATTTTTTTTTTTGTTTGTTTGTTTTGTTTGGGTTTTTGTTTTTCTTGCTTCTCTGTATCTTGGACCGGTTTTTCATTTCTGTTCTGTTCATTATGAGCGTTTGGCTATGGCTATAATTACAGTGAACATTGGGCTGGTTTACTGGTTTACTGGAATGGAGCAGAGCCGTTTTTGAACTACGTTAAATCTGCTAATAATGATTCCCAAGTTAACATTTAAGCTTTCTGTGTATCCAAAAAAAAAAGCCCCATCCTGCTCTTTCAGAACCATTTCAGATGTTAGGCATGGCTTTACCTCCCTCGCACATATGTCTTTTTAATTTTAAGTTTATTTTTATTCCTTGTTCTGTGTGCCTTGGTGCATCTGACTAATGTGCTGTGAATGATGTCAGAGGTCTGTTTAAGTGGTGGGATGTACTTGAAAGCAAAAGCAAATAGAAGACAATTGGCAAGTAAAATGTAAGGTCGAGTTCTATTAGACGGCTTCTGTTGGGCTAGTTGTTGATCTCAGGGGTTCGGTGTATTACAAAGCCAGTCTCTGAATTTCTCAGTGATGGCGAACCTTTTGTAATAATGTGGTCAGAAAATTATACGGTGTATTTGAAATCCAAATCTGATTTTTTTTTTTCCCCCTTTGTTTTTAATTTTTTTTTTTTTTTTTGTGCATGCATATTGTTCAAGTCTTAGCTGTGTGTTTGCTATGGCTTGTGCATGATTGTGAAATGTTCTGCAAATGCTATGATCCAGTGAAAACTACTGTCATTCCTCCAGGACAGCCGAAGGCTAGAGTGCTGAACTAGATGTCCTGGGATCGCCAATGAGGCACTGACCACCTGAGCCCCTGAAATTTTGCAGTCTTATCTAAGAAACTCAGGTGTATTGTGTTTTTTTTTTTTTTTCTGTTTGTGTTTTATCTCCAGTTAATCCCATTTAGCTCTTTGATTTACAGAGCACAGGAGTCCGCCAAGTTTCAAGATGCATATATTCGTAAGCACAACCCCCCATGTACCAGATTTAAAAACCCAGATCAAAATTTTCAGTACACATTTGTGTTGTCGCCTTAGCCCTAAGTCTGGTATTCTTTATGTGAGTCTGAGTTTATTAAGAAGTTTGTAAATAGTTAAAGGTTTGTTTGCCCAGGACGATGGGAAGAGCAGCAGAGGACCAGGCTTTTCTGTTATTGAGCCCTACCAAATAAACTGAACCTATTTGACACATGGACTGTTGAGAAAATGTCATGTTGAGAGCTGGTTTTCTCAAGCTGTGAGTGCCTGGGAGCTGTATTGTGCATTGAGGATTCCCCCCCCCAGATGTTGCTGTGTGTGTTTCGATGGCAAGCTTGCGTGTGTTTAAATACGAATCCATGGAAAAGAGCGTATGAATGTGTGTGAATGACTTGAGCAGCGAATTAGAATAAACCCTGTGTCTGCTCAGTGTTCTGGTTTTCAATAAAATGTGATGAAGTCTTTGCTTGGATTAGTAATACTGAGTTTGGTGTTGATTGCTGGGTTGAGTACTGAATACTTCTATGGTACCAGCAGAATTGCTCCAGTACCACAGAGCATCACAAAATTAATGTTCAGTAACATTTTAGCGGTCAGTCTTTTCAAGGTCAATGAGCTAACAGGCGTTTGTCAAGGATGGTGACTGGCTGATTAGTGTATTACCAGCATCAACTTATTCAAATATACACTAGTCCATACACACTACACCATCAAACTCTGCTTCTCTTCTGTTTGTCAACCTACATTCTTAGAAACTACATGATTATAACAATCACCTGATTGCAATTAATTTAGTGTTAAATGACCATTTGTCATACACGAAAACACGCAACAGCAAATTCTTCTCTGCATTTAACCAATTTAACCCATTCACCAATTGAAGCACCGGGAAGCAGTGTGTGGGGACGGTCTCTTGCTCAACGGTACCTCAGCGGTGCCACCAGCAGTCCTGGGTTTTGAACCCACAACCTTCTGATCGCAGCAGCAACTTCCTAACCACCAAACCACTAACTGCCCCTTTAGATTCTACGATAAACAGCATGCATCTGTTGCCTGGGTGAGATAAAGTGGAATGCTGTTTATGTACACTTGTGCAGTATGGGGTTTGCTCATATTTCATTAATTAATTACAAACTAAGAGCAGCCAAGTCACAAAAGACTATCAGCCAGTTAGGCTTGTTCTGCACAGGTTGTGTATAAAATAAACAGAAAAAAGGACAAATTGTAATTCTACAACAGCTTTTTTTAAAAGTATGCATTCGTTTTTTCAAATAATTTAATTTGAAAAGTTCACCTGCCCTTATCTGAGCATTTCACAGTGAACAGGCCAGCATGAACGGCCTAACACTAACAATCATATTGCACTGATCTCCAGTATAAGGAGGTTTTTTCCTCTTCTTGAAAAATTACCATTTTGGAGATACAAGGTGTTGTTTTGACAGAGATAAAATAAACCAAACATTCAGTCAAACAGAACTTGAAGCCTCCTGCTTTCTGTGTTTCTTTCTGTTCCTTTTCTTTTTCTTGGTTGTGGTACGCTGAAGCTGTTCCCCAGAGTTCTCACTGCTGCGCTGCTCCTCGCCACCAGAGGGAGCAGCTGCATCCACGTCTGTGGAGGATGACCTGTGACAAGAAGTAATGACAGAATTTGCAGACTTGTTAACATTTGTGTTTTTTAACATGTTAAGTCCATGCACAGGTCACTGGTTGATGGCATACATTTATATGACTTACGATACAATGACGCTATCAGTACTGTCTGGAGTGGCCTACCTCTCTAGCAGTGCTACAAAGAAACCATGCGTGAGGGTTTTCAAAGTGCTGGCCCGCAGACACTGGGTCAGCGGCGCGTGACCCCGCTCAGGCCACTGAGGGAAAAGGTGGACTAATCTGTAGGAGATGACATTTGCACATAGTTCATTGCAAATAAAAATATGCAATGTGAGGTGAAAACAGAAATAAAGCTTACAGATTACAATGAAGTTTTAATCAATTTTGTGGTGCATAATTTGTACAACACCCCCCTCCCCTAAAACGGTTATTCATACAGTAAATATCCAGTAACTAATACTCTGATTGTCTAAAAAAGTCAGCACTACAAGTCCCTGCTTGATCTCTACCTGAAGCCAGGGTTTCTCTGAAGGCACGTGGTCACGACCTCCTCGTTCTCCTGAGAGTGGATGGAGCAGGTGGAGTAGACCACGCGCTGGAGCTGAGGGAACTGCAGCGCGTGGTTCAGACAGCGCACCTGAAACGCAGCCAGCGCCTGCAGACGCTCGGCGTCCTGCTCCTCCGAGACTCCGTCAGAACGGCACACCATTCCTTCGGGAATCATGGGTGTAAAAGTAAGTGACCAACAAATACCTCCAGGTATATCCTTCCAAGCTGCTGTTGGTTGACAACCTCCGAAACCTTTGGTTTCACTAATAATACACTACAAGATTCATAAAGTTGCATGCTTGCAGCGAGCACAAGTCACAAGTCACACATGAGCACACCACAGCACACAGTGGGAACAGTGGGAAATTCTTTCTCTGCATTTAACCCATTCACCAAGTGAAGCAGTGGGTAGCATTCCTGGGATTCGAACCCACAACCTTCTGATCCCAGGGGTAACTCCCTACCCACTGTGCCACCAGCTGCCCCATTAAATAAACTAAATAAACCACATATCCACAAATTAACACAGACCCGTCATCTGCAGGTCAAACTGTATTCCGCTCCAGGCAATAACACTTCATTTCCAAACTAATGGGTTGAATTTTCTACAAATTGCTAGCTGATGATTTTCTGAATATAAAGTAATGTTGTATACCTGTAGCTGCTTTAGTATTGCCAGTTTAATCAGCCTGCAGGATTTCGTTTCTGATCTTTTTTATTCCCTTTCTGCTGTAAAAGTTTAAAATTTCACAGTAAAAGTTTAAAATTTCATTTTAGGGCCACATTTTCATTTAAGCCTGTCCACATCGGGCTCTGGTATTTAAAACTAACCCTGAAAGAGCCATCTTGGAGTGTGTCTTTATTATTTATCAGTAGTGCTCTTCTAGAAGGATTTGAGAATTACCGGATCCGCTGCATGATGGATCAAGAAGAATGTGCTTCACTTCCTTGTACTCTGAGGACAGTGGATCAACCTTTAGAAAATCCTGATTGGCCAGTTGGTGGCAGGTGACACCAGCACGGAGGAGAAGGGTACTCATGGTCGACAGGCGCTTTGCATCAAGGTCGAACGCAAACAGCTTCCTTACAGGATTTAAGAGAAAAAAACAATATGATGAGTCATATTACAGAGTACCTTGTGGCACAATCACACTTTAAAACAATGTCGCACGTGGCCGTACCCTTTGTTGTTCATGACTGCTGCCAGGTGACTGGTTTTGTTCCCAGGAGCTGCACAAGCATCAATAACGTGACCTCCAACTGGGGGGTCCAGGAGGTACGCAGGGAGACAGCTGGCCTACACAAAACATTCAAAAAGGCAACAATTATGACCATCCCTTTCCTCTCCAGGTCTATAACAGGACAAGATGGTTTACATTCACATTTACGGCATTTAGCAGACGCCTTTTTTTCTCCAAAGCGACTTCCATTCCCTAACTACAGGGGGCAGTCTCCCTGGAGCAACTGGGGGTTAAGGGTCTTGCTCAGGAACCCAGTGGTGGTGAGCTGAAGGTAAGATTCGAACCCACGACCTCTTGGCCCAGTGGTAAGTATCCTACTCACTAGACCACCACCCCCTTTAGTAAAGCCTCCTACCTTGTCTTGCAAAATGATGTGGCCTGCTTTATACAGGTAATGATCATGGAAGTCCATCTTTGCACTGAACACCAGAAGATCTCGGAGATGCACGTCACCCATAAACATCTTCCCTGAGAGAGAGCACAGATCCTCAATCCTGAAGAGATGTATGAAAAAACAATAACTAGGAAACACTTTCCATTATAGCTTCATGCACTGGTGGAAGCGAAAATGACTATAAATAAATTACATATGACTGATTCTCAGTTTAGTGAAACAAAAAGTGTAAAGAGAATGAACCCCTCACTGACCGGCGTGCCGAGCCTTGATATGAGTAGCCCTCTCTCTTCAGGTAATCAACGACGTCCTCAACAGTCGTTTTCAGGGTGTTGACACGAACATAACGTGGAATGTCGTCAGCTATGGAAGGATGACAATTTCTTTGTCAATATTTAGCTAATGAATATAATGTCAGGACAACAAAAACAACACAGAAGAGTAAAGTAAAGTAAACTGGCCCTTTATAGTCACGCATGAACACACCAAAACACAGCACACAGTGTGAACAGAGTGAAATTCTTTTTCTTCATTTAACCCATTTAATCCATTTAACCCACTCACCCAAGTGAAGCAGTGGGCAGCCAGCGAGCACAGGGAGCAGCGTGTGTGGTGATGGTACGTGTGTGGTGACGGTACAGGGGAGCAGCGTGTGTGGTGATGGTACAGGGGAGCAGCGTGTGTGGTGATGGTACAGGGGAGCAGCGTGTG
>JBBIGA010112378.1:0-10586 GCA_037576975.1 Alestes dentex | reverse complement strand
GTGTTTGTGTGTGTGTGTGTGTGTGTGTGTGTGTGTGTGTGTGTGTGTGTGTGTGTGTGTGTGTGTGTGTGTGTACTGTAAAAATGTTACTGGATCAAACACAATAATAGTATATATAGTCAAATACTTCCTGTTTCAACAAAATATACATAACACTCAGGAATACTACTTATATGCTTTATAGTTATATACTTCATATTTTTTATAAATTCTGCATGTCAAAATGCTCCTTTTTCTCATTTTCTTTTTGTTTCACTATGTTTTTCTCTTAAAGCACTTTGTATGGTGCACACATTAACTGCATGAATAATCATATTTTTACTTGTTATTATGAAGTGATTGTTTGCATGGAACATACCATTAGAGACAGCAATGACAACCATGGTGCACACATTAACTGCATGAATAATCATATTTTTACTTGTTATTATGAAGTGATTGTTTGCATGGAACATACCATTAGAGACAGCAATGACAACCATGGATCCCCATGTGTAGATTAAACCACTCTTCATATGTATATTTTTCAAAGTATGTTTGGACTGCTTCAGTTAACCCTTTAATAGTGAAACACATAATGGAAAGAGCTTAAAGATCTAAGTAAAAGTTAAATATTCAAAAATGCAGATACACAGTTTTGTTCCAGCACAGATGTTTTATATGTACCCTTCATCTTTTTATTGTGTGTGTGTGTGTGTGTGTGGGTGACCTGGCGCGTGTTAGATATGATAATTAAGCTGTAATTGTGTGTGTGAGCCAGCTGTTAGGTTGTACTCTATCATTGACTGAGGTAGTCTGGCCCTGGACTGCAAACAGAAGTCCATCTGGTCTGGAGATCTAGCCTGGAGCTCATCGTTAATGCAGCAGTTAGCATCCAGTCCAGCAAATGCTTCACTGACCAATAAAGGACCGGTCAGGACCTGGAAATGTGTCTAAAAACAGCAAATGTGTGTGACACATTTTAAAATGGACCACACTGCAATTCCAGAAAAGTGGGCTTGCATTTTTCAAATATAAAGAATTTTAAACACCATTGCATCTGTATTCTTTGAAGAATACAATTGCAATGAACAGTTTGGACCCAGCTACTCATTTAGACTTGTCTCTGTAGTGACAGTATCATAACTACGTAATGACGTGTAACTATGCAGTGACTCAAACAGTTGAAACTATTTTAGATTCTTCCTTGCCTTGATGTAGATTTTGCTCTCAGGAACCAGCATCTAACTTTAGCTGCGATATAAGCCTTTACTGTTTGTATTCAATTCAGCAAAGGTAAAGCTTCAGAAGGAAGTGGAGAAAAGTAACAAACATGAAGCTATGGTGGGAAATGGTCACAAGAAGGAGCTAGGGATAGTGCAGGAGTGAGCGAGGGCTAGGGAGCGAAAAGATAAGACGGAGGAGAAATGTGGTTAATAATCAGAGGGAGGGAAAGGAATGAAGAAATCGAGGGAACATGAGTAGAGTAGGTAATGTAAAACAGAACAAACTAATCAATGAAAATAAAGATGAATGATTAGAGGAGATCAGAAGCTAAAGACAAATGATAGCAAGAACAGGTGAGAATAAAGTAGGAGAATATGGAGAGCAGATACAGAAATTAAGGTGAGTGTAAATACAAGATGTGAGCCACGGCATTCCAGAAAAGGTTTGAAGAAAACTCAAAATGTATGGAGACAACTCGTATGGGTTTGTATGGGGTGAGCGCCTGTGGTCAGGTACGAAGGAGCTTAAGCAGAGTGCCTAACGAAAGTGATTAGTGCTGACAGGTGAAAAGACAGGTGGGTGAAAAGAATGGATAGAGGGAAAATACCACCCTGAGGCGGTGGCCTGGGATACTACAACCTGGGATGTAACAGAGGCTTCCATTGTAAATTAGACCTTGTGCTACTCGATTTCTGTTACATTTATGTGCTGCAGCATTAGATCAAATTTCCTTTATTAAACAAACATTTTTGTTAATCACTTTTTGTTTATTTAAAAATCTAATTTAACCAAATCTAAACAAAATCAGAAACTGATATGGAACTGGGTCCGATTTCAGGCTGGACAGCCTGTCTGTGTGGAGTTTGCATGCTCTCCCTGTTTCTGTCGGGTTCTCTGGTTTCCTCTCACAATTCAAAGACATGTCAGGCGAATTGGCAATGCTAAATTAACCCTGGTGTGTTGGCCCTGTGAAGGTCTGGGATAGGAGTACTCCACTTAGTCCCATCCAGCACCCCAACCACCCCCGCATCCCATCCAGCACCCCCACCCACACCTGCCATAAAAGGTTCAGGTAGTAAGATAAGAGGTTCTGGTAATAGATGGATGGAGTACCGGCAATGAAAGCTCTTCAAGTGTTAATTTGCGCATTTGAAGCTAATTCTTATAGGCCAAAACAGTCTACTCACTACTTACCCCAAGTTCTTCACTGTCCCTCTGTTCTTGTGCTAGTGGGGTGTAGAATTTATTTGAGCTTTATCATTTTCAGCTGTGAAACTAAGGGAGTGCCCAACACAGAGAGACAGCGAGAGAAAGAATATGAGAGGGGTAAACGTGTGGGTTGATGTGTGAAGAGTGTTGAGTGCGTAAAGCAGGAATGCATTGAATGTTTAATGCCAGTTTAGCGTAAGGAATGAGGAACATGCCGAAGCAATCTGAGGAACCGGGGTACTGACAGTGAAAAAAGTCCTTAAAGCCTTTTTCAACAACTGTCCTCAGAGCCTATGCTTGGCCTGTGTGTGTGTGTGTGTGTGTGATGTAGGTCCACTCTAAGCTGCTGAGTGATGTTGAAGCAGCAGTAGAGTGGCAGCAGTGTGTGTGTGCAGTGTAAGTGGAGGATTTCCTGCGGGGAAGCGAAATGTTTCTTTGATTCATTGTAGCTCTCGTCCTGTCTCACAAACACCACGCCATGCTTTCAGAGCGACAGGAATCTCTGCCATTTTTTTAAGCTAAATGTGTGTTTACATGTTTCACTGCCATTCTGTCCCTGTTTACCAATGAACAAACACAGACGTTTCTCTGAAACGGTCTTTGTTCTGCTTTTCTGTGGTCTTGTGCCGGTTATCTCATATGAATTTGTCAGTTAGAGGTGCCCCCACACCCACACACACACCCGCGCACACACACACGTACTCGTTTGGCCTGTTTCCTCAAGGGTTCAGGATCCGGATACACCCAACAAGCAAATAGTTCAGAAATGTCCAAATTAATTTCCAAGTGCGTCCCGTCCCGATACGAAAACACCTTGGCCTAACCACCCTATTCAAGCTTTGCACATAAATGTGTTCTTTTGTAGCTACTGTTGCAAGATTGAACAAGCTGTACATAACACTGTGAAAAATCACATTTATCTCAATGAAAAACTGTAACTCAGATTTATTTGTGTGCATATGAAAGGTCATGAAGGTGCAGTTTTTGACTCAAACACACTGTGGCACAAATGCATACTCGTCAAACATCCCCTAGCTCAAACACTCTGACCCAAATAAAAGAGGCACAGCTATCCAGACCTGTAGCTGGAAGACAGTGTGTTTCAATTCCAATGCTAACAAAAATCCTTATTCATGTTCAACAACATGAAACAAATATGTTGTACAAATATCTACAAATGTTGTGATGTCATATTGTTGCCACTTCAACCACTTCACTAGTAAGAGTCAGATCACATTAGAGTCACTTAAAATTAAACTGGAGAGTTGTAATACTTCTGTGTGAGAGTATGTATGTGTGTGTGTGTGTGTGTGTGTGTGTGTGTGTGTGTGTTTTCTTTTCCATGCCATCCTGTGTGCAAGGGAGTAGATAAGGTCATGCCTGCGGTTGGGATCAGGTGCGTGACAATCAGTCCCTCGGGAGATTTGTTTTGACATGGGAGGGTCCAGAAGGGTGTGCACAGGGGTCAGTTATTCTCTTTTTTTTAGGTGTGAGTATTTTTCTTATTTTTTTGAGGAACAAACACGCAAACACGGGTAGTGATCTATTTTTTTGTATTTTATTCTGTTGTATTGGTTCATCTCCAGGGTTGCCTTATCATTGTTCACATCTCTCCCATCTTGATTTAGACCAAATGAATCCAAAAAAGTCTGTCAAGCTGTTTTTTGGCAAAAATACTTTTACTGCAGTGTTTTCCATTGGCTGCTCTGTGACGTCCTCAGAAACCAAACAGGGATGTTCCATGTAATCATGGACTGCCGTTTTGGTTCCATCGGTGTGTGTTTCTTGGGTGGGCTCTGTTATTTACACAAAACCACAATTCATCAGATCACCCTGATGCCATCTTGCTCTCAAAAGCTCCGCCCACAAGTTTGCACAAATTGGCAGAAATTTATTGCAAGCTGGCTAAAACTATCTGCATTTATCAGCAGCATTGTCTCTGGCAGTCTGCATGTCCAAGCTCTGTTTTGTATCTGCCTAAAAGGAAACACACCATTATATCAAGTGAAATGCAGCTACACACCAAGACAACAACCCTTTCTGAGCAAGGTATTGTACAGTCTAGGCTTAAAAATTCTTCTAAATCTTAAAACCACTCACAAGTATATGAAACTATTGATTTCCCTATTGGCATGTTATTGCTCCAGCAGCACTGTGATTGAAATAATTGAATTTATTGCAAGTAACATGATTAATTTTGAAATGCTGTGTGCAAGTATTCAGCTATACAGAAGTTGTTTCATGCAATTTGCAGCAATAATTAAAGACTATTTTTTGCCTGGAAACCACAATTACACCATAATTAATATTATATTAATTAAGTAATAGAAGACCATATCGCCCCCTACATTTCCTGTAGTGCACTGCAATCTGTCAGAATGACTGTATGGATCATATGAACAGAGCATTATGGAGTATTATAGAGTTCTTTTGAAACATAGCAATAGAAGCCATATCACCCCATACACTTCCTGTATTACAATAATGGATCACATGAACTTTTAAAACAGTAGTCACCAGCCCTTCTCTGGGAGATCTACTGGCAAACTTGACTTCCACCTTCAATCTGACAAGATGCCAACATGCAACCAGTCAATCAACATCCTCTAAAGAAGTTAAGAAGTCAACCAGAATCAGGGCTGATGATCACTGTTTTTATGGCTTAAATAAATGTCACAGTATTTTTCTCTCCCTGATGATAAATCAATTTTATTGGCCAATCTTCGGAACCCTAATATAAAACAAGGTATAGAGGTAGTGATCATTTTATAGTATCAGCTTTGAAGCACAATAGTGTTTGAGTGCCAGACTGTTTTTTTCTCAGGGAAGTGCTGGAAGAATGCAAAGACAAAGAACAGACTGTGTTTATCAGCTGCAGTTTTGAATGCAGATTCCTCTCCTGCTGTACTGGTTTTGGAAGGCATCTGCAGTGAGGTGTGGGTGTGCGTGTGTGTGCATGTGTGTGTATGGGTGTCATTGTGCTATCAGGTAAGGATACTGAACACCTGGACTGAAGATAAGATTTGTCCTTGTTCTTTTAGGATGCACTTCATATGCCCTTTCTTGAGTTGAGTTGGTTTTTGGTTCTGAAACCACACAACTTGAAAATAAAGTGAAAATAAAGTGAACATGGCCAATTCTCTTGTTCATTTTATTCAAATCAAATTCAAATCCAGTTCATTTGGATTCCCTACAGTTTGTTTTTAGAGGTATGAAACCAGAAGGACAGTGAGTTCCATTGTTTATCACCTTATCATCTTGTGTAAAGCAGTTTTGCAGCTACATAACTAGTGCAGTACAATAAAGATTATTATTAGTAGTAGTAATAACTGTATGGTTGTTCTTGCTAGATTCTTCAAGAACACTGCTTAAACCTTACCATAAATGTGATGGCAGGTTTCATATACTGTCACAACCTGACAAGTTGTGTTCATTAATATGTGTCATGCTACCAGCAGTGCTGGTTTATGTCATGACTTCAAATTAGCATATGACAGAAGCTGTCATTATATCATTTTGTAGCATCTCTCATTACAGGTAATGTCAACACTTTACAGCATAAGACATCAGTCATTATAGCTATATAATGTTTATTAAAGCTAAAGAGCAGATTTTCAGTACAAAGTAACAGATGTTTCTTCTTTTTCTTCTTCTTCTTCCTCCTTTTATTATTATTATCATTATTATTATTATTATCATTATTATTATTATTATTATTATTATTATTATTGTTATTATCACTGTTATCGTTATTAGCATTTATATACTATTTGATTCCATTCGGCTCGATTGAACTGGCTAGATAATGGCTGGATTTGAATTACATTTTGGTAACACTTTCATAGTAGACGATGGCATAAAGGTCTATCTATCTATCTGTCTATCTATCCATCCATCCATCCATCCATCCATCCATCCATCCATCCATCCATCTATCTATCTGTCCATCTCTCACTACCAGTTTCTTTTCTTCTTTGGTTTAGGAGGCCCTTCAAGCAGTGCACTCTGCTATATTGCTTTGGCCGAATAACATTCAGTTAGATATGCAACTCCTGTTCTGGTATGAGTAGAGTTGATGTTTGAGGTGGAAATTTGGAGATTTTACTACTTTTGAAAGCAGCTAACTTTACTTCCATCACCATTATGATCCATACAGGGTGCACACTATCATTACCATCATCATCACCCGTGCGGTCATCGTCATCTTTACTGCGACTCATCCATCATTCCTCTCAGCACGGTTTATGATCTAAGACTGTTGCTACACCGCACGCTGAGAGTTTCTCTATGGTCCACAGAGATGTGGCCAGATACCAGAAACGTTCTGCTTCTCCAGCTTTTCCTTTCTTTCAAATGATACTATAGCTCATTGCCTGATACATGTGGTCTCATTCTCTTAAATATTTGTCGGTTTTGGTAGCTTTATGGATGGAGAACATCGCTGATTGCAACTTCCCTGTGACCTACATCAAATTCTCAGTGTTTTACCTTTGACTCCATTTTACTCCACCAATTGCAACAACTGTAATAGATTACAAAAGCTGTATATATTATTAATAACATAAAATTAATCCATGGTAAACTATACAAGATATAAATTATAAATACTAGTAATTGTGTAGATCCTCTTAGTGCCACCAAACCAGCTCTGACCTGTCAACGCAGGGACTCCGCAAGGCCTCCAAATGTGTGACACATTAACAGCAGTTCTTTTAAGTCTTGAAAGTTTGAGGCAAGGCCTCCATGGATCACACTAGTTTTTCCAGCACATCCCATAGATTCTTGATTGATTAAGTGCTGTGGAATTTGGAGGCCACCAAGTCAACAACTCTGCCATGTTCCTCAAACTATCCCTGAACAAGATGGCACACTACAATCCTGTTGAATGAGGCCACTGCTATTAAGGAATACTGTTGTCATGAAGGAGTGTTCATGGTCTGTAGCAATGTGTAGGTAGGTGGTACATGTCAGAGTAACACCTACATGAAAGTCAGGACCCAAGATTTCCCCGCAGAACATTGCCCAGGACATCACACTGCCTTTGCCTACTTACCATCCTGGTGCCATCTCCTCCACAGGTAAGCATTGCACACACACCAGGCCTTCCACATGACAGAAAATGTGATTCATCAGACCAGGCCTCTGTCTAGCATTGCTCCGTGGTCCAGTTCTGATGCTCACATGCCTGTTTTAAGCACCTTTGCTAGTAGATAAGGGTCAGCATGGGCACTTTGACCAGTCTGCTGTAATGCACACCTGAAAAATTTCTATCATAGCATGAACTTTTTCAGCAGCTTGTGCTACCATAGCTCTTCTGTGGATCAGACCAGACCGACTAGATTTCACTCGCATCAATGAGCCTTGAACGTCCATGACCCTGTTTCTGGCACTAATCGTTACATGCTGTGAACACTCCACAAAACCTGCCATTTTGGAGATGCCAGTCACCTAGCCATCACAATTCGGCCTTGATCAGACTGTTATATAAAAATATAAACGGAAAAGTTATAAATGCAATGCTCTGCAGTATCAAGCTGATAAATATTTATCAGTAAAACATAATGGGCTGTTGGGTATGTGAACATTTTGCAAAGAAAATTGAAGTCTGTTTTTATGTGTCTATGTATAAATAAGTAATATTAGTACTTGTATGGTCTGTATTTATGTACATGTGTATAAATAAATAGTGATGGTGTTGTCCTGGTTAAGGGCCTGAATAGCCTCATGGAAGAAGTTCCTCCTCTTTCTCTCTGTTTTGGCTTATACCAGGGGTGTCAAACTCTGGTCCTGGAGGGCTGGTGTCCAGCACAGTTTGATGGTTCTCCTCAAACACATTCACTAAACCTGGCAGTTAACTGGCAAGGTGAACCAGGTGTTTCTGAGCAAGGAAATCACCAAAACGTGCTGGACCACGGCCCTCCAGGACCGGAGTTTGACACCTCTGGCTTACACGGAGCACAAGCACATTCCAACCATCGTGGTTGAGGTCCTTCATTATCTACAAGTATATGAAAGTGAAAGTGACCATTCTGTCATACGTGAACACACCACAGCACACAGTGTGAATAGCACAAAATTCTTTCTCTGCGTTTAAACCCATTCTCCAAGTGAAGCAGCGGGCAGCCAGGAACACAGTGCCCGGGGAGCAGAGTGTGGGGACGGTACCTTACTCAGAAGTGCTTAGCAGTCTTGGGAATCAAACCCACAAGTTCCTGATCGCAGGGCAAACGCCCTCACCACTAGGCTACCAGCTGCCCAGTATATATATTGGGTGACTGAATGTATTGAAAATAATGAGATTTCATGATTTACTGAATGTTATTAATGTTATTTCATAGCTTTACAACCGTTGTAAATCCCTCCTTTCTGAGATTCAGCATCATGCAGGTGGTGAGGGAGTTGTGCATGCATGGCCTGCTGAGATGCCACTCTGGAAAGGTGTGAAGTCCTCACCTGAGAAGTGAGAAAACACACCTATTGTAGGCACAGTCAGAACATACTCTCTGAACCCTCCTGAAAGAGAAGCAGTGTGAAACTCTTCATTTTCCAGGGAATCCTCAGAGCACCTGGTTCCTTTCCAGATCTTCTCCCATCCAGGGTCCCCCAGAGCTTGAGAATCTGAGTGAGATCCACATTCCTCATTCATATAAAGAGTCCTGACTGAATACAGAAGCTTGACTGAAAATATTTTCTAACAATAAATGTAAAGTTGTGAACGCAGTTTCTCCGGGTAGTATTTCAATGCTGAATTTACACACCAGCAGCTCTTTATATGGTGTGAACAAGAATGTTTGCCAAAAATGTATACATTAAAATGCTTTTAAAAATAAGAATTTTTTTTCTGTCTCCCATGAAGTTTTTTATTCTGAAAATGGGAGATTTCATTATGACAGTGTACTACAGTATTGATTATCTCATCACTGCCATCTGATGTTATTCGAGAGTTCATTTGAGCTTCAGTAGTGAACTGAGGAGAAAGACGGTTGGTGTTAAGATGTATTGCTTCAATACATTTTCATTAAAAAAACAATGTACATGACAATTACAAAAGGAAATTAAAAATACATTATCCCTTTATACATTACATTTTGATAATCTGTTTCATAAAACATTTTTCACAGTTTGTTGTTTTTTGCATTTATACCGCTAGGAAAACATCACAGCTTAACATCCTCAAAGGCCTTCATTTTACTGCTGCCGCACTTCCTTTATCTTTAGGTGGCATCACTCGCCCATCCTCTCATGTTCTCTCTCTCTTTCATCCTCTCAGAGAATATAATTTGGAAATTGTAAGCATTTTTTCAAGTTGACTTTCAGTTTCTTAAACGGACCAAATTACAGTTAACTGCTTCATCTCCTTCACTCTCCATGTGCTCCCTATGGCTCATTTTACTTCTCTTCTGGTTTGTTTTCTTCTTGTATTGTTCAGTGGATGACAATAGCCTGCGTCACCTTCCTGCAATTGGTCTGAAAGTCTGAAGTTGGTCTGAATCATCCAAAAAAAATGCTTATTAAACCAAGCTATGGTTCAGTTTGATCCAGCCTGAGACCACTTTTTTAGTTCAGGTCAAATTTTGGTATTTGGTCCAGACCATGGTCAGAGACACCTTTTAAGACAGCTTTTTAGGTTTGGACCAAACTAAGTCTGAAGGTCGGGACCAAACAAAGTAGGTGTAAAGGAACGCTTATGTTCAGGTTGTAAACTAAGGAACTAACTAGGAACTAAGGCTGTGTAAATGTTTTAGCATGTAAAGCCCTAATTTGTAGTGTATGATCAGTTTGTGTTGTGGGAAGTATGTGATTTGGGTGTGTGTATGGGAGCTGAACTTCACACATGTCTCCTAATTCTGCTCTCTCTCTCACTGTCTCTCTATCTCTCTCTCTCAGTCTTTTTTATTTTGTTCCACCAACTGTTACCATGTAGTGGGTGGAGATGACAGATGAGATGATTGAGGGAGAATTAGGGGAGCAGGGAGAAAGGAAGAGAGAGAGAGACAAAGATTAGCGAAGAGCAGCTATCGTTTTGCCATGGTAAGAGTTCAAGAATCACTTCAGTGTGTGTGTGTGTGTGTGTGTGTGTGTATGTGGGTCTGTGTCTGTGTGCAAAGGGACTCTCACACTCTCACACACACATACACATGTATGTGTATGTGTGTGTGAGAGTGTGAGAG